>JAUCMS010000055.1:11740911-11757065 GCA_032357445.1 Enteromius radiatus
TGTTTGATTAGGGTTAGATCCAAACTCTGCAGTGCATCGGACCTCCAGGGTAAGATTTGAGGAACCCTGCTATAGATGAAAACTGATAGGTTTGTTTTACTTACAGCAAACCTTGCAAGACCTTTTGTTCTTTTTTAAGAATGTACTTGAGGTAAACAAACAAACAAAAAAGATGTTTTGCTCAAATCTTACTACTTGTTCTTCTTAAAAACATACTTGATGAAAACAAACAAACAAATCAGCTACAAATGGGAGTTATCTCGGTTTGCTTAGATTAAATCTAGACAGACTTCTTGTTCTCCTGAAAGGTACTTTATGAAAACATGTTATGGCCTGATACAAAATTGTCCTAAATCTAGCAGGAAATGATTTCATATTGGTTGCCAACACCGTGCTGGTAAAAAAAAAAGTTTTTTATTTTTTTTTAATGATCCTTAATACAATGATACTTACCTTTATAAACCTCTGATTAGCGTACACCTAACAAGCCCATCTGTGAGGTCCACCATTTTTGAGCACTTCTCAACTCGACCTGAACCACGGCCTCTGAAATCACCATTAATTGCACGAGGGAATATGGATGCGAAAGCCCACTGCGAGATCCAGGCAGGGCTGCTTGAATTAGTGACCGGCTGGGTTGATGTTTCAGCTCGCTGAAGCTTTGACAGTGCTTTGTACTGAATGATTGTTCTCCAGACAGCTGAGCGAGGTAGTGCGCTCGCGCTCCGTGTTGTTTGAAAGCCCAAAAGGATATGCAGCAGCATCATCAAAGTCTAGCACGCCTTCCATGTGTCAGCGAGGCCTTAATCTCCCTCTCTAAGGGCAACGTCTCTGATCACTCTATTCAATCGATGGTGTTTGAATAAAGGAATATAAGAGATCTAGCCTGCAATACTTGCGCGGCGTACAATTACGGAAAAGTATCGGGCGGTTTTACGGCTCTGCTTATGACAGATAGTATCAATCATTAGTTCTACCAACTCACATGCTAGATAAAGTTGATATTAGCCTAAATAGGACACATCTGTTTCTGTTAGTTGAGTCAAAGTTTAATTAATTCTCAAGTCGTTTTTATTTTTAGATGCCGTGTTTTTATTTATTGCCATGCGGTAATGAGGTTGAATAATGGAAATGTGTTGCAGTTAGCTGGGGGTATGCAACGCATCGCTGCGCAACACAGCCGTAAAAAAAACAAACGTAGCGCTCTGCCTAAACCCCACTTTGTACCTTTTTCGTCTTTTATATCACCTCAAGACTCGGAGAATCACTGGAGGATCATTTTTTTCCTCACAACTTTTTAAAGAGAAAATTAGTCTTCTCCCCTCCAGCTGAGTTCAAGGACAGGTCTGTACAACCCAGAGTAACACACAGCGGCTAAGACCTTGGCTTCAGATGGAAACGGCATCTAGGGACCATTTCATGCCTGGATTGAGCTTAGACAGAGGTGTAACCTTAAGCCCTTCACTTCCTAGATCAATAGGACCTGAACCAGCGCAAGTGCTTTGTCTTCATTGGTCCCTTTCCCAAAAGCTAAGCCCAACGTCTTTGAGTTAGCTTTAGCAAGTCACTGATTTAAGCTAATGGGCAGTGTTAGCATGGCATTGCAACCAATATCTCAGACTACCATGAGTATCTATATAAACACTATTCAATTGCATGCAGTAATGTTTTTTTTTTCTTTTTTTTTCATTTTTGGAGAAACTACGAACACAATAGGCTAATTAGCTTTATGACTATAATGCATTTAATGCATCCCGAGCCAGGCCTGTACATCATCATTACATGCAGTTGTTTGCTACTAAATAAATTCATGATTACAAAGGCCAAAAATGTCCTATATGTTTTTTGTATTATCTTAACACAAGATATTATCACAACTACAAATGTGATATTGATTTTATGCGATATATTAATATAATGAAGGAATCAATATTGTGTTACATTTTGGATACACTGTTATCAGTATTGTCAGTGTTTTATTTATAAAATATTTAAAACCACAGTGGTCAGCTATTTTTATGGCATGAAGTTAAAAATGTCAGGGTGGCACAACTATTAATTAATTAATTTAATTTGATGGAAAAAGTCATTGGTGCAACCAACAACAACCGAACTTCCTGACTATGTTTCAAGGTCGCTAAGTAATCTAAAATATCTGATAATTTTACCTTAAACTGACAAGGCAAAGCTAGTTTAGGTTGTCAAATGTTGTGTGGTATGACTGGAAGAACAAACAAACTGGAATTGCATCCGTAAAGTGATTTTGAAGTGTTTTGTGGCTAATCCGCTTTCTGTTTAGTAACTCTCTTGTACCTTCACATCTCTCAATTGCCTTTCACCGATCATGTCCCACAGTAGGGAGTGACGGCTATAAAATCATGCCTTACAAGACTTTACTATAATTAGCCTAGCTTGAAAAGTTCTCTCCCTGGTCAGATGGTCAGCGCTCGAGGGCAATGTGTCACACCGCGTGGGCACAAAAGGTAGCCAAATAATGCCTATTGAGGACCAGGTGCAATGGCGCAAAAATTTAGCTAGAGTCTGCCAATTTTAGGCAGTGCTAAGCTAAGTGAAGATTGCCAGGCTGCTAGCGAGAGACTAGCACGAGACGTACAATTCGCCCTCATGGACCAATTGGTGCCTCCTCATTCGAACTTGAGGAAGTTGATGTCCTTGAATGACTCCAGAAAGTTAAAAAATAAAAGAAACAGAGGGAGGGAGAAGTCAATGTTCAACAAAGCTGAAAAGTCAACTATGGATCTCTGTAATAAGTTCCAACGTTAAATCTAAAGCCGCTGTTTTGGCTGCAGAACTAAACAAATGAGGTTTGTCTCCATAATGATGTATTTGAGCAGAGCGCTCCATGCAAGGGCAAGACCTTAATCTGTCTTCATTTGTCTGACTGCGTGAACTCAACTCAGTACTTCTTAGTGGATATGGGCAGCCTTTCAGACATCTAATGCACTTGGCTGCGTCAATAAATAGTACATTGTAAAAGAACAAAATCAGTGGTTTTCCACATATAATCACAGTCTTTGGCTTCAGTTATAGCTTTACCTTTGTCCTAAGGTGGTTTAAGCAACTTCTAGTTTTTAACCATAGGCCATACATAAAGATTGAGTTAAAAATTACTGTGAAATCACTACTTTATTCTGTTAATATAACATATTTTCACATTGAATCTCCACATTAATGTAGAAACAGTATAAAGACAGTATATTTAAATATTAGTAAACATTCAAGCATTCAACTTTTGGGCCATCGTGTTTAAAATTACATAGGTATAAACGGTTACAAAAAAAAAATGTAAAAAGAATTAAAAAAAAAAAATTAAGTGCATTTAAAACAATCTTCACATACAGTAATTTAATAAATAAATTATAGTATATTTATTATTAAAAATAATAATTTACAAATAATAATTATATATATATTTATATAACTATGTAAGTCTCTTTGGATAAAAAATATGCGCTAAATGACTAAATATAAAAATTGTATTAACATAATAACATAATGCAAGCTTTTTCTTTAACCTTTAAATGCAGAAAAAAATTAATCTGTAAAGATTTTATTGCAATATAAATTGATAAACTATTACAAGTTAATAGTTGTAAAACTATAAAACATTTTTCTAGCATGTTTGTTGACTTTATGACCTTGTTTTGCCCTCTCACATCATTCTGCCTGAAGTCATCTCCACACCTTTCACTTCCACATGGTTTGCACCCTTATACAATATTGCATTACATACATTGCACATAAGATTTTTAAATAAGCTAAATAATATAATAAAAATGCTTTATTTCCCACACTCCATGCCACAATCATTAAAACCTCGACTGCTGACTTTCTGACTTGAGTAAAAATGTTTAATATTCAGAACTGTTTTTTTTTTACTTTCCTCTTGAAGTTTTGATCAATGAATACAATCCCAATCCCAACCAGCACAATAAAACAAAATGGAAAAAGTCTGAAAGTCTGGAGGTACCGCTAGTTATCTGTTTCCCGGCTGAAGTTTTTGGGTTAGGATAAAGGAGTGCGGTGTCCTTGTAGAATATGGATGATAAATTGTTCTTGCCGTATTGATACCGTGGTTATGAATCTTTCAAGGTAGATGGAATGTGAGAAGAAAGGCATCGGAGAAGAAACATTAATGACGGGTCCATTTTTTTTTTCAGACTCCCAGATCAATGCATAAATAAATAATTATCATTCAGTGAAATGTATTGATTATCCTCTAATGGCTAAGATCGGGTTATTCATCACATTTCTAAACTTGATGAACAGCATCCTGACAGCTTTTCAAAACTAAATGATGAGCAATTTAAGATGAAACAATCATACTGTGATCGCACTTACTCTCTCAGATGCTGAGAACTTTCTAACTCGACGGTCTTTTGCAGACTGAAGCAACAGCCCAGCAACAGGGTGAACATCGGTATGGACCCTTGGTGCGTGCAACGGGTCGTGACCTTTTTACACGCGGTGCCGCGGAGGCCCGGGTCAGCACACACCTGAACCCTATACCCCTCGCGCTGGGCATCTGGGCTCAGAGCCACTGAACCAGCCTGACCTCCACTCCACACTCTTACTCCTCAGAGACTCTACAAACAACACAGGAGACACAGACTGGCACTTTGTTAACATATACTTCCCCGTCTGCAGCCAGCCAGGGGAAATATGGACAGAGATGAATGTATAGACACTCACTTTATAAATGATATATGGGCTGAACTTGTATGCATGATGGCAAGAAACTCTAATTAGCTATTTGCTTTATTAGAGCTATTGCTGTGGTCATGTTAGAGTGATTATGCAAATTTCAAAAATTGTTAATTTAGTGTTACTTGGCGTACTGATTTGTGAAACCTATTCAATATTTAGAAGTCAAATTTCTAGTGCATTTATGGGATTTCTAAGCACACATGAATCTCACAACAAATAAATTTTGATATATTATTAGTAAAAAATATTTACATATCTTTGAAAATATATATATCGTGTCTCTTTATGTTGCTATTAAAAAAGCTTCTTGTCTTTGTTGGAACATTAAAAAAGAAATTATATGTCTATTTTGTCAATATGTCTATTTTATGCTAATCAAAACTGTATTGTAATTGTAACTTGGAAATGTCTCCTGTAAGAAGGAACTTCCCAAGAGGACCTAAAGGCATATCATTTTCCATTAAGTCAGGCCACTTAAAATCAGCCTGTATTTTGGACAATATCACCATCTTGTGGACATGAACCTGTCTGTGCCCAGGGTGCCTCAAAGAGGAGGAAGAGCACAAAGAAATCATTATACCCAAGGTCTAAAGAGGAGAGATGTTAATACAACATCGTACAAAGACGTTCTAGAAAACCGTGAGCTTTCAACACAAGTACGATGAGGGTTTTTGTGTGTGTGTGTGTTTGTTCCAACATGAAAATGTGAGGTGCATAAAGAAATGATTTCTGGAGCGACCGACGCAAAATCCAAACATCAATGCTTTTGGGAAGAACTGAAGCCTTAGTTAGGCTTAGTCTAGCCTTAGTGTCTGAACTGAAGCAAAATCCATGCATCCATGTAGTAGAAATCATTTCCCAAAAGAACATTACTTACTTTTTTAATGTTCCAAACCTGTGGAACATAAAAGAATATATTTTGAACAATGCTGTTGCGATATTTGTTAATGCAAGTCAATGGGCTTCACAAATTTTACATTTTAAAGTTAAGGTGAAACTGATATATAGTATTTTAGTGATATATTTCAACTCATCTGAGGTGGCACTTTGTATACCTAAATAAAAACAGAAGCACAAACATCACACAAAAAACTTTCAAACAGACTGCTCAACAAAAACTGCCTAGCATTTACGCAATTACTTTGTATGCATTATGTTTTTAATAATACATTATAAATATTTGTATTTAAATATTTCCATATAAATAAATACAATTATTTCATACAAAATAAATTTTTAAATATATAAATTATTTAAATATTAATTATATATTTAAAATGTTGGTAACTTTTGTTAACTATTAACTACGACTTTTCCCTCAATAAATTCTTAATTTGCTGTTTATAAATAGTTAGTAAGGAATTAGTTAAGTTTAGGTGTTGGGGAAGATTAAGGATGTAGAATAAAGCACTAATATGTGCCTAATTAGCATTAGGTGTAACCTATTTTTTTAAAAATTGTAGAATCAGCACATGCTTACATGGACTACATCAAATATATCAGCACCTTAAACATTGGATCATGCATGTCACATGACCAGACGTCAGGATTTTCGTGATTTAATTTGAGAGTGAATTTATCTAAATATCTTTTGGGAATAGCAGAAGAAGTAATCTCAACATGAGGATTAATACATTTAATTTTGGGGTGAAATATCCTTATTTTTTATTGATTTTTTTACGTAATGGTAGACATATATATGTGATTCTTGGGTGTCTGCATTCAATATGCTGTATTAACAATTGACATTTCTCTTCTGGATATCACACTCACACAAAAAAGTGGGATTGTCCAGAGATTGTCCAGGAAGGAGTAACTGGGAAAAGAAGAAAAGCGGTAAACAAGACACTCTCATGAGCGAAGTCATTTGTCCACATCTTCACCTGCTCAGGGTCAGACAGGAAATGAGATGACTTTATCATTGTTGTCACTTTGTCTTTGGTTGGTTAGGCAGCTTCCTCTCATGGATTGGCTTCGCGGATGATGGCGCAGGTGAGCCCCGCCGAGAGATCCCCCACCTCTCTCGAAGAGCCCCACTTTTTAATATGCAACATCTGTGCCGGGGAGAGCGTTCCAAAATGGCTGCTCCTTGGAGGATGACAGCGGAGTCTGCTCAGAACTTTGGCAGGGAGCGTTTGTAACTGCGAGGTTATACACAGATGTTAGCGATGTTCACAATGTCACCTTGTCCTTTGTTACAATGGCCCGGGGAGAACTATTTTTGGGGCGAGCACTTCTTTGCTTCTAACTATCCGGAGTTTCCGCGGTCCGTATAACAATCCTGCTCTCGGACCGTTCGGGTCAGCGGACTCCTGATCAACCAGGTGCTTCGGCGGTAATCTGACATCCAGCGAGAGCTCAAAACTCTGTGGAGTGCCCGCATTCTCCACCAATTCTAAATCTTAAGAATGTGAGCGAGGAGGTTTGTGCACCTGCTGTTCCTCTGGGATCTCTGGATCTTAGAAGAGGAGGCCTGGGGACTTGTTAGGCATCACAGGCATGCTGGAGATTTAGGGGAAAATGTCTGTGTGTGACTGCCTGTGTATCTTGTTGAGCAGACCATCTCTCTGCAGACACTAGAGGATTCGCATATGAACAAAAACACTCTGAGAATGATGACAGAGCCCTGAATAAAGACACGTGGAAAGAGCACGGTGACAGCTGAGAAACACAAGCCTGTATACTGTATGTACACGCTGTTTAAATAAGTCTGTGTCTGTGTGCTATGCTATTTTTATTCTTTTCCAGAATTCTCCGCAATTAATTCAGCTCGAGACGCTCGAGGGACAGTTCTCCCGGATATAAAAGTTCTGTGATTATTCACTCTAATGTTTCTTTTCCTCCTGTAAAAAGGAGAATGTCTCACGATTGTTCACGTTCAAAAGTTCACTCTTGGTGAACTTTGACCGGCGAATTTGCAATCACATGAAACCGCTTTAAACAGACAGCTTTACACTGACGCTGTGAGACTGCGATTTACTGAAGTAAACGGCAACTTTTAGTGATTATAGAGGTAGCTCCTTTTTCGTGCATAGGCTCTATAATACTGTCTGACTGTCTCAAAATGGATATATTAACCTCGGAGAAGAAGGAATTGTGTTTCATGTCCAAATTTTACACAGTATGTCTTTCAAAATGGCTCGCTAGAGTGCTTTTCCAGTCTAGTCTTACTGCAATTTCTACATCGTACGTATTTTACGAGTTGCCAATTCGTATGAATTTGTACGAATGACCTACACATAACCCCTCCCCTACACCTACTCATTGCAAATCGTACAAAATCGTACGGGTAAGGACTTACGAAATCTGCAAATGTAGTTTCATTACCGTAAATGTCAATTAAATAATAGATTATCTAATAAAATAGGAAGGGAAGGCACACACACGCTTTATGAACAGTGTAGTGAGGAATAAAGCATGAGGTAAGTCACAACAACTTATCCCATCTGTGCAACAGTCTAACTCAACGCCAGTTTATTAATATTCCCCTTCTTTAAGGAACAAAAATAATTTAGCTATGATCTAAAGGGGTCTGTCAATGGGATTACACTGCCAATTTTCAACCAAGACACTGAGGAGAAACCAAGAGAAATGAGTAAAGCATATCTGGCGATGGAGAGCTCGATTCTTTTTGCATGCTTACCAAGACATTCATATTTAATGCTCATCATCAGGGGCTGCGTTTGAGCATAGGAAGATGCCGCTGCTATTTTTCCCACACCCCTTGAGCCAACTCCTTGTGACAGCCCTCCGCTCCATCCCAGCAAATTATCCGCATGAGTTCCCGCGAACAAAAACAGCCCAGCGCGAGCGGAGCGAGGCCCGGCCACCGCCGCCGTCATGCGACCGGGGAGGGGACATCACTTCGGATCAGCCGTCTCTCCGTACCTCGCATCATCTCAGTTAGAGGATGAATGTAGAGGAGGGGAAGATCCCAGCTGCCAACGCTGGAGAGGACAGAGATAATGCAGGCATATGTGGAGAATGGCGTGAGATAAGTAGCCGCTGAAACGCTGAGGTGGCTTTCTGTAGGCCTTTGATGCTCGTGGAGATGCGGGTTGACTACAGGCCTTCTGAGAAGACTAATTGTCTTGACATACTGTGTGTCGCTCAGATTTAACTGAGTCTCTTTGATGCAATAAATAACAGCATTCGTGCTGGTAGTAAAACTATAGACATGCAACACGAACAACACGTGATTTGATGAAAATATCATTATAGCTGGAAATTAAATCAACATCTAAGCATCTTTAGATCATTGAATTCAAAGGCATGGCCTTTTATCTGCTTATGATAATGTATTTAATTTATGCAGCTGGCTTGGCAAGGCTACAGCACTAAACTGATTATTTTTTTAAGTTTTGTTTTTTTTTAATTCTTTGAACAAGGTAAAATAAAGATGAAACCAAAAAGAAGAGAAAAAAAGGTAATAAGCTACATCAGATTCATCTGTATATTTAACGCACTATAAAAGTGTTATAATGCACATATAATGCTATAAACCGAATAATAGATATGCATTTATATTTCTATTTTATATTTAAGCCCTCATAAATATTTGTAACCAGATATTATTAATTACAATATTAAACTATTTAAAAAACCCATACACAAAAAGAATAAATATATATATATATATATATATATATATATATTACACTTTATCATATTATATTAAAAATATCATACATTTGTACTCTTTAATCTTGAGTGAAATGTCTTGTACTTCTGAAAAATGCTTTTGAAGTCTAAATAATCCTCTAAATTCATAATAAATAGCAGTATTGAAATCTGTATTTTATGAAAATACATAACTTGTATTATAATGGATTAGGAATACCTTTAGGCTTCTTAGAAAGAGAAGATATTAAAACAATATTTTCCCCTACAGATTTCATAATCACTTCTCAATCGTGTCATTCATTTTTAGTTATTTCCTTTTTTAAATGCCTTGCAAATCAGACAACAGTATACATTAGCATTGATAATTCAGAAATGTCCCCAGCACATCCTCAGGTCGGAGCTAAAGATGCGAGCGGTTATGTAGAGCGCAACAGCATCCTCTCCTGGCCAGCTCTGTTATGACATCTTTAGGATGAAGAGTTTGACCACTGGTCCACCGAGACCTGATTAGTAAATCATCTCTTCTCTGGCCTCCTTCTCAAGGATATGAGTTGACGCCGAAGGAGACTTGAAAAATTGACTATCGTAAAAATAAACTTGTCTTCGAAGATACATGCTCACCGAGCCCCAAATTGGCCCAAATTTAAAACTATATACATAGACATCCCTTCAATTAGACTGCCTCGCAAAGTACATAGAGGACAGAGAACTTTACAGGACTCAAAGCCTGGTACTTTTGATTTATGCATGACAACAAATCCATTTTTAATTGACTCTGAAATACGATAAATCAAAGTTGTGCATCACGGTGTTCAATTAAAAGCAGCGTGCATCAATTATGACTGAATAATGAGTTTTCGCATACCCTATTTGAAGAACCTATACGGATGACAGATTTGGCTTTAAACTAGTTCGTCGGCGCTTCAAATCTCGAATAAATAAAAGCGCAAGAACATAATTTCATACAGTTTTATAAGGACTCTGCCTGTTTGGTTTGTACAGAGCTGTATGTATTTGCTCAAATTAGTTGTAGGGATTTGTTAGGAACCTAAATCCTGAAAAAGAAGAAGGAAAAAAAAAACTAATCCTTTTGTGGAAGCTTTCGAATGTATCGCTGTCACTCTGCCTTCTCAACAAACAGCGCATGCAGGATGTGTCTCCTAATTGCTGTAATGGAAGACTTCTTGTTGAGGATTTATGAAAGGCGCATACGCATTACCTGCAAGCATGTTTGTGTTTTTGTTGCAGCTTTTTTGCTCAAAACCACATTCAACAGCACAGCGTGCCATCCATATTCATGCGATATTTGCTGGGAGGCATTTTTGTGTCTCCTAAAAATAGCACGTGGAAGAAAAAGACTCACAAAGCCACAATGCTGCATTGGTACGAGCTTTCTGGAAGCGAGCCGGTAAACAAATGTCTCCTCATTGAACCTTCCGCTCGATCTGCAGTGTAAACAAGAGTAAATTATTTGCAAGGTCACTTTAAGGTAAAGTTAAGGGTGTCGATACACGGGAAGTGATGAAATAACGCCGAGCTTTGTGCCTCTGAGGTCTGACACTTATTTCCATACGACAACGTGGCGTCTTATGAGCTCATAACTCATGTCACGCTGTTGCCGCTTCTATAGGATTGTATAAAGTAAGAGCTGCGGGTGTGTTTAGTGTGTAGCGGTGACAAATTTATGGATTTCGGTATTGGCTTGTGAATATGTCACTCTGATTTGTATGATTTAGATGGAAGGTTCAGGGTTTTATGGTAAATGTCACAGGTGTTTGCTCAGATAGAGGGTTACAGGAGTTATGTGCGTTAGAGGAATAGTTCAGCCACCTCATCCTCAGGTTTTTCGAGATGTAGATGAGTTTGTTTCTTGGTTAGAACAGATTTGCGGGAATGTAGCATTGCATCACTTGTACACCAGTGGATCAGTGAATGGGTGCCGTCAGAATGAGAGTCCAAACAACATCACGGTAATCTATAAGTGATCAGTTTTCAGATTTCTATTATCTATCATACCTGTGACTAGGCGTTTAAATAGTTTCGAATCTAGCACACATAAAAACAAGACGTGCATGTGCGCTCGTGAGGGAGCATTTCTGCACTGAGAGAGCACTATGCGCGTGCAAAAATGCGCTCTCGCGAGAATGGCGCAAAGTAGCGCTCGCTCGACCCTCTTGCTCGTCAAGTACACTTTTGTGACTTTGGAGGCAAGGATCAAATGTCAGATCTCTTTGCTCTTGTGTTTGGTCATTTTCAACACATACCGCTTGTCATGGCTTTGGGAATAGTGTGTGTGTGTGTGTGTGTGTGTGTGTGTGTGTTTTATTAATAATTAATCATGTATGAACAACAATGCAACACCAATACATATTTGCAGTAGAATATAAAAATCAGGTATAAAACATGAAACATAAAGAATAGTCTAGTCCTTTCAATAATTGAGAATCAATGTAAAATACTATAAATCGGTTTTTGACATAATTTCCTCATATCACACATTTAAGCCGATCTTTAAAAAAAAAACATAACGGCATACACTGTCACTATCCACCTTCACAGCATCAAACATCAATAAATTATTGCTATGTAATTTTCATATCTGACAATTCCATATGGATAATAAGTTTTGGGATCATTATTTTTAGCAGCAGCTTTTTACACCAAGTGCACATTTTCTGATATTTATACCACTTATTGCAACTTATCTGAACCTCAGTATTGAAGTGCATTATAAAGCAGAATGCAGCTTATTGAGTGTAAATTTTAATTCAGATTATTAAATAGATGGCATGGTTGACATCTTTATTGGGAAAATAAAGCCCTCCCTAACCCTACCCAAAAATTTTATTTTCAACTTTTTGATAATTTCTTTAATTTGTATTAAAAATAAATGCTTTTCTGATGTTAGTTGAAATTTTAGAAGGGAGAAGGGCGCTAGGGAATAATTCAATGTAGAACTGCCACTGTCCAGAAACTATTTGAATATGCTAATTTGCTACTCAAGAAACATTTATTATTATTTCATCAATGTTGTACACATTGCATTGATAAATATTTGTGTTGATATCATGACATATTACTCAGGAATACTTAATGAATAGAAAGTTCAGAAGAACAGCATTATAGAAGTCTTTTGCAACATTAGAAACGTCTTGATTTTCACTGTCACTTTTGATCATTAAACACTGCTTAACATAACTCATTTATAAAAAACATTTCTTACAGAGCTAAAATCTTTTGAAAGTAAGCATACATTTTGTGTGTGAAGACCTTTCAAAAATAACTAGTTTAGAATGACATGGTGGTCAATAAATAATGGAATAATGTGAACTGTTTCTCTACTGAAACATCCAGGTTTTTAGTTGTCTGTAGGAAGAAATGTTTGTGTCAAGTATTTTCAGCGAGTAACAGCTCATTTGGGAAAAACAAGTGATAACCCTTGATCTATTAAATGTGTAATTATCTGGTGCTTATGAGGAGAGAAAAAAAAAAAACACAAATCAGCAATCAGGTTGTTTTTTTTTTCTTTTTTTCCCGCATCTGACTAATGAAGTGTTATTAAATTGTCCTCGCTTTTTGCTCTTCCATCTCTCTTTTCCAGCTGAAAAAGCGAACGAAAACTTCTACACTAACAGACGGCACCTAGCTGACCTGGCAGCCAAAGGCACTCTTCCCATGCACTCGGTGAGTTTGGAGCAGGAGCCCACCAACCCTTACAGCCCAGAGCTGCCCTGCCAAAAGCAGAACGGACACAAGTCCAAAAGCACCAAGGTCCACAGCTCCCACCCGCTAGCTTTCGGCTCGAACACCATCGCCAACCCCGGCATGCTAAAGGGCTGGGAGACCACAGAAACGCTGGGCCGCCGGCACACGTACGCCCCCAAGAAGCACAGCGCCACCGTGGAGCAAGTGAACGAGCTGACATCCACCCACAGCCAGCACTACCTGCCACCACATCCGTACTTCGTCACCAACAGCAAGACTGAGGTGACCGTGTGAACGGGGCACAACGCCGGGTTTACCAACCCCAGGCCTGAGAACAGAGAACAAGGATAACAAAGGAAGCCTGATGGAGGAAGAAGAGTGGATTAGGACCTCGTCCTGCTGGAAGGATTGAACCGAGTGGTCTGGCTCGAGATCTGCATGGCTGTATGTGTGCTGTTTGTCTTTGAGAAACAGGCGTGCATTGACAACGTTCACACAGGAAAACGTGGAACACTTTCTGTATCCATTCCATCATAGACGAATAATCTGAGCTGTAGTGATGAGGACGTGATGAGGAACCATTCAAACCCTAAACAATCAATGCAATCAAACCTACTACTGTAGATGACGTTTCGCAACAGCTTGTGAGAAAGTCCCTTAAGAAACACTGTCCTGTTTTTCTCAGAATCTTGTATATAACAGAACGGACAAAAAAATGTCAAAGGCTTCCACGGATAATCAATGAAGATGAAAAATGACGTGAAGTTCTTCTCGTCTCGACACTTGAGATCTCCAGAGCGTGTGCACCAAAAACCTCCTGTAGCAATGTAACACGCTGTATCCTGACAAACACTGGGCTTGTGCCTTTCCAACAAAAGAACTCATTATCTAGGAGCTCTTGTGCTTTTCAGCGAGCACATGGTGTTTCTTCAGTAACAAAGATGCATAAAATATAAACAAATCTATTGTTTACGGCTGTCATACTTCGGTATAGAAAATGTTGATTGTCAGTGTTCTTAAATACACATTTCCCTTCTGTTTCGCCATTTTTTCACGGATGTGTTCACATATTATATGGCCCTATCTTTTAGTGTAACTGTAGACTGTAGACAAAGAAAGTACAGTACTGTAGGGTTAATGATAGACATTCATTATTTTTCAATGTTAGGTATGATAAAAGTGAATGGTAAATTCTGATAGCGAACAAGATTGTTACAACACTGCCATTGTTGCATTCCGAGCATTTTCAGCATTGAAAACGGATTCACTAATTTCTTTTGTCATAATGTGAACCATTTCAATTAGCATAAGGGCAAAAGGCTGCATTCAGTTTCGAAACCTGAGCGTTTTGTCATCCACATCCAAATTATCCCAAGTATCTGGCTGTGAATAATATGGGTCACGTAAACTTTAATTGCTGTGAAACAAGTGGCTTTATCTTGGTACACTTACAATGTTTTTGACCTAAATCATTTACTCACCTAAATTGAGATTGCAAATTAGCAGGCTAACCTACTGTGAAAAAAACATTTACATATCTAGTAGTACAGTTTTCTGCAGTGTCACACGCTTTTATTTCTCATTCTCAGTATTTATGATATGTACTAGGTGAAAGGGGTGATTGCACTGATTTTGTGTTTGTATTCTGCTGTTTTTAAGTTTGGTGAACTCTGGCTTGCATATCTGTATCTGTAAGTGATGTTTGAACCTTAGGGCATCTAACCGTCACTGACCTGACTGACCTGCTGCTAATGGGACAGCAATTGCACACTTTACCCTTAAGGTAAAGGAATGATTCAACCGAAAATAAAAATCTATTAAAATTGTACTTACCCTCAGGGCATCCAAAATGCACAGTAAATGAGTTTGTTCTTTAGAGAAATTTTGTATTATATCACTTGCTCATCAGTGGATCTTCTGCAGTGAATGGGTGCCGTCAGAATGAGATTCCAAACAGCTGACAAAAATCTCGCAATAATCCACAAGTAATCAACACAACTCAAATGCATCAATTAATATCATGTGAAATGAAAACATACAAAAATATGCCCTTAAAAAGGACCATTTTAAGTGTTAATGGAATCTTGCAGCTTCCTTGTGGATTATTGCGATGTTTTTATCAGCTATTTGGACTCTCTTTCTGACGGCACCCATTCACTGCTGAGGATGCGTTATTAATCAAGTAACAAAGTAATAAATTCCTCCAAATCTTTTCTAAAGACCTCATTTTCTCAACTCAAACTCAACCTAAATTTATACGCAACATAATGTAAATGTAATTCAAAATATGGATGAAACACCTATAAATCGATACACAGGACATTGGGCTAGATTTTAACAATCTTTTCTTAAAGTGAAAGGCTTCCACAGAGACAGGAACAGGCAACATCTCAGGACTCATATTCAAGTTATATCTGTCATCTAGTGACATTTTAGGCTTTGTATGTCTTAAAATGCACATTAAAATGTTTTAAAGTACAATAAGAATGGATTATTAACCCCCCAAGTGAAGCCGTTTGTACAAATATCCTGGATTAGGGCATTGGCTACAAAAATCTCCTTTGCAAGTTTTAAAACATTGAAAACTCCACAAAATCTGGGTAAATTCAGATATTATTTCAACATTTATACTACGGGGCAATGCTTGAATCTGATTGGCTGACGAACGTTCTGAGGTGTGCAATTATTTTCAGGGAAACACACCGACGAACGTAGTTCCAGGCAGCTCTCTTGACCGCATTACAGTTCTATATCACTTCGCATAGTTAACTGTAATAACGGAAATTAGCAGACAGTACCTATACAGCACACAGGACTAACAAAAACAACAACATGACATACGATTTTCCGAAAGTAAATTTTAATATTTACGGTGAATATGAAACTTTCAACAACTGGGCTGCAGCAGTATTAGACAGTGCAGATGAAAAACAACAGAAACGGAAACGGACACCAAAGCAGCCGGCAACAACAAAAGGCATAAAACGATCAGCGAAGAACAGCTAGACATATTATTAAATGAATAAATATACATGCACAAGCTTTTCTGTCTCATTACTGCAATCACACATCCTTGCACACGCACACTACGGTTACAC
>JAUCMS010000055.1:11764372-11776028 GCA_032357445.1 Enteromius radiatus
AATTGTGAACAAATTAACCATTAATTAATGCTTAACTAATGCATTATTCTGACCCCCTATTCTGAAGTGTTACCAATACATTTATTCCATAGTATACTTCAAATCTATTAACATATTTACTGACAGATAACTCGAGACCTGCTGATATAACATTTTTTAATTAAACTTTATGTGGATTACTACTTTCGCACTATGCATATTTCTTATTAATAAGCCTAAAATGCGTGTTTATGTCACTTTTAATGAGGATTGTGTAATATTGCCCTTTAAATGCAAAATATTTAAATGTACATAAAGTATACTTGCAATAGTTCCACTTTAGCACAATAATGTAATTCAAATGCATTTAAGTATATTTATTTTTCAATAGGGTAATGGTGTCCAAAAACATAGTGGACATTATCATCCCATAATTTTTCACATTTTATCGTAATTTTTAACCGGTAAACTAAACCTGTATTTAGTTTTTTCGTGCTTAAAATGTAAAATATTGAACTTAATTTTAACTAAACTTTTTCAAATTCAATAAAACAGCAAAATAAGATACAGTTAAGGTTCTGGATACTAAGTGACTCAATAACTAAATAAACCGTCACTTGTGTATATGCTTTTTGAAACAGCGTTTAATGACTTGCGTAGGAGAAGCCACTGTAGCTCCTTGTATCCATGTGAGTGAAATCCTCATCTGAAAGAGTAGGATTGAGTATTACGTTCTCAGTGTGGTCTAAATGACATTAACTGCTGCATTTGAAAAGGCTTTTCAATGAGTGTGGCATGAATTCCTCCCCCTTGTTGTGTCTTTTGCGGGATGCATAGTCACAACGATGGCTTCGATGGTAGGTGGGTGGGTGTGTGTTTTGGCTAGTTGTCTCATGCAATAAGCTTCTTCTCCCACACTGCGATTCACAGAGCACATATACAGAAGCTCATAAAACAAACAGTAAAACATGGTATTCTTTCTTTATTGTGCAACATTAAGCCTACTTTATTGTTTGTAGAGCTCACATTAGTGTTATATTACCTATGTTTAAAAGAAGAATTTTAAAGGTATAGTTCAAGCAAAAATAAGTATTTTTTTCATCATTTACTCACACTCATGTCATTACAAATCAGTTTGACTTTCGTTCTTATGCAGAAGACAATAAATTACATTCTGAAGACTGTTTGTACTGTTTTTATCTATGCTCAGGACCCTACTGACTTTCAAGCTTATTTTTTATTTTTATTTTGTGCAAGCCAAAATATTTTTATTGTGTGCACCTATCAAACCACAACTAAAAAGCTTGTCAATGTTGCTGCATCTATTAATCAATCTATGAATTGAATGCAGAAACATTAGGGGCCATTTAACATGAGCACTGCCCTTTTACTAAAAACAACATCTCACACCATAAAAGCTTTTCTGGATCATTTCACGTTACCCACGAGTCACCTCACTTATCATTAAGACATCTTGAGCTGCAAGTAAACAGCCCAAAACTAAGGCTCTGAATTAGCTTTTTCCTCCAGTCTATAGTCAACCAGATGGTTCAATCTCTAAAGAAATCAATGCAATGTGATTTTTCACCATCATTTCATTGAAAAATATCACACATTGATATTTTAATGAGTGAACGTCACAAAATCTGCTAGAACATGGCCATATTCATACCATTTCACACATTTTGGTGACTAATTCGTGTGAATTTGTAGAATCTAATTTGCACATTTTTAATGATAGGTTACTTTTTCGTATGATTTGCATCTGACAAATTCATACAAAAGTCACTGCTTCATATTATACTTACATTTTCAATTAGCTGCATTTCCATGACTAATTTGACCCAATTTTTTGCAATATTTTGCAAATATTGATTTGACAAATTGATGTTATGAGAACAAGAAGAAAATCTTCCTCTCATGTTAAGTCAAGGCAACGCATGTTAGTAGGTTTATATATATGACAGTATTGTTAACTACAACTAAAACTACTGAAAACAGTTTTAGTTGAATTACTAAAATTACTCACTAAAATGAAACTAAAATCTGTAGCAGGCACCAAATTTGAAATGAGCTCATTTAGTGGATAAAAGTATAACATTTCTCAAATGTTTAAACATTTGTTATCTTCTCTATGTTCTGTTGTCAATAAAATATTGGCTCATGGGATTTGAAAGTCTTTTAGTTTTCATTTTATTCAACTGTAAAAAACAAAAACAAACAAAAAAATTCCCAACATTTCCGGAATTCAGATTATAAAATACAACACTATACAATTAAAATGACTAAAAATAATTCAAAATAATCTTTATTTATGGTCAAAGTTGATTAGGTTCTAGATGTAACTATATTTGACATGAGAATCAAATATTGTTGAGCGATAGTGACTAACTCTCAAAAATCATAAAAATGAAATGTAAAGGTTAACTTTTTGCAAATAAAGTTTTAGCTAATTAGCAGAGCCTATGGCTCCCAACCTGTCCTCTAACCAATACACCCATATATAGTTTGTCCAAATCCCTGAAATATGACCCATCAGATCGTATTTAAACTCTGCGTATTAAGTACGTTGTAAAATGTATGTTTCTCGTAGTTCCCTTGGTAGCGCATTGCGTTATATATGCTGATTGTAATCATGTGATCATGGGTCAGATCCCAGAGAACAAGAAAATGTGCGTACCATAAATCATGATTTTGCACTATTTCTGTAAGGGGTAGGTTTAGGAGTGGGTTGTATCACACCTAGTAAAATATGTACACACATAGTATTTAATTAAACACACTTTTTGATTGGTAATGACAGTTATGACGACAGACGCAACACGACGCTGTCATCATTTTTACGCCACTAGAGAGCGCTTAACTTTATATCGTAAAAATACTTCGTAATAAGGTGCTTTCACAAACGGCCGATAGGGTAGTTTTTTGTTGAGGACAGGCTCGACCATGAATGGCATTCTCCTTGGATTTGTTAAACATACATGCATCATTTTTCACACTTAATTGCTGTGGCCTTTCCGAAGAAAGTAATACGCACCATTTCAAAACCTATTGTAGAACTGGCATTATGTAATACAGTGAACTCCATGAATCATGTACGCGAGCCGGCATACTGTACTACAGAATTCCGTGTGTCGGTTTGACAAACCACAGAGGGTGAAATAAGGAAGAATTCACTGCGGGAGCTCTAGCAACAACACTTTAAAGCTCTTCACCTGCTGCGGCCCCAGCGTGAGCCTCTCCGAGCACCTGATTATGCTGAGAGAGGCTGCTTTGCACTGTATTGTCAAACAAATATCTGGGTGTCATCGTCACATCTTTCCCCGGTTTATTCCTGACGTCTCCAATAATAGCTTCCACTCACACTTTAAGGATACTTATGTTATTCAAGCACTTTCTTTAGCAGCGGTCTGACCGTCTACTTGAGCATAGTGGGGTGGGTGGCAGATCAGGGGGATTTGATATGGCTTCATCTGCTTCTCTCCTAAAATGGACTTGAGTATAAAAATAAAACAAGCATATGCATGTCAATAGCTTTCCTGTATGGTGCAGGAACAATGAAATGCTAAATTGAATATAATTCTCTGCTGGCTGCATCTATTTTTGAAGCAGATGAAGTTATATAATGTTTACTTGGAGTGAAATGTTCATTTAATTGCTGCTAATCATTTTAGTATATTGTAAAACAGCAGTTTTTTTCAGTAACTACGGATAATAAAATACCATAAAATCTCATTTACTGTGGTATAATGATAATATCAGATGGTAAGAGAATCAGAGAATCAAATACATTCTTTTGTGGCATATTTTGTAATAATGTGTCATCTTTTTGCGCAAAAAAACAACAACAACAATTCAGATGGTAATACCACGGTTCATATACTTTCATAATTAATAATACTGTGTTACTATGGTATTATCGCATAATACCATTGTATTACTATAGTAAATGATTGTATAATTATATAATTGCATACAGTGTCTACCATAACACCATACTGCAGTTGAAAATGCACAATAAATAAATATACTACTATGAAAACCCATAATAAATCAATATAAAACACACACACATTATATATATATATATATATATATAAACAATTTATTTGGTGGAAACTTGAAAACCATGGTATTTTTGTGATTAAAAATGAAAACTGTGACATTCTTTAGCAATTTCCTGCTTCAGTCTACTTTGCATTTCAGCTGAGATTGGATTTTGTTTCAGCAACAGGAATTTTCTTCATTTTTAATGAAGTATCATGTCATTGGTTGTTTTTCTGAAGACTCCACTGGTGTAAACTGATATGCGTTAAACACTTCCAGGCATGAAAACGGATTCAGGTTTCCAGAAATAAGGATTAATTTACATATTTGCAAAATAATTGGCTGTATTAATACTGATGCTTAGGCATATTGTCCCAAAAATGTCTATTTGAATTAAGTTCCATTGGCGTCCTGTAGGGGTCTCTGCTGCCATAGAAAAGCAGATATCCATTCAAGTCTTGAGTGCACTATAATAATTTGTCAAGCACTTATGACTTGTAGGTCTATGAAACTACTTTTTTTCTAGGAATTTTTCATTTGATTTGCAGACTATTCGATCATATGCTAGGACAAAACAACTTATTCTAATAGACCAGGAAGGAAAAAAGCACTTATTCTTCCTCCCAGAGAATTCAAAGCATAATGTCATTGAATCCTCAAGGTTTTAATACATCACAAATGTCCCTCAAACCTAAAATTAGGCGGTTCTGAATTCATGAATTTCACCAGCCTGTCATCACAAAGTGCTACCAACCGTACTTATCCCATTTTTAACAGTCCTCTTTCAGTGGTAGCTGTAGCAATTTGAAAAACCCGATTGGCAGATTATTGCTGCTAAAAACTAGCGTTCATTCAGCTGTTGCAGTTTTTGACGCACGAGGACACGATTTAGCGTTAAGTGTTTCAGAGAAAACCACTTCAAAACCTTTTACTGCAAAATTTCCCTCCTACAGCTGTTTGGAGAAGATCAAGGGCGCTAACGTTAGCAAAGCTAATCATTCTGCTAAGGCTACTTTGAGGGCTTTTAGTGTCGCTAAATCAGTTCGTTTATGCTAAGTAACTATAACAATAAACTTGTTGTCGCATATTGTTTTGTTTCAGTGAGTTGGCAAACACGTTTCTTGTTTTTGACCGTGATTTAGCAGCACAGTATGGGGATCAGATATCAGCCACCTGGATATAGGTGAGTCAGACCCAATATTTGGCTTTGGCCTTGTTTAAAAAAAACACAGTGTCTCTTCTTTTTAACAACAAGGCCAGTCAGAGAGATTCTTATGTGCCATACTTTTGTAATAATGTGTCATCTTTTTGTAAAACTGCGCAAAAAAGTAATAACTTACACAACCGCTTGTGGGAAACTTTACTGTGGTACACAAAGTATTTGTGCATCTATGAGCAGATATTTCATGGAAAAGCTAGAATAAACAATAAGACAAAAACCACAGGGAACTAAGAACGAATCAATGACCATTACATTCAACATCTCACAAAGGGCTAAAGAAACACTAGGGCTGTGTATATAGAGGAGGCTAGCAAGCTAAATAAGCTAGGTGGCATGCAAAATGTAATGTGTAACTGCAAGTGTAGTAGAGTAAAGAGTAAAAGCTGCTAATATCTTTGATACTCAGTAAAGCTACAAAAAATCTGAAAAGATACTTACATTTACTCAAGTGCTTTAACTGCGAATGAGAGTTGATGTTTTGAATGCTATTATTCATCTTTTCATCGTTTAACTCATAATACAGTGTCATTCTAATTGTACGATCACAGTATTTTAAAGTGTTCGACTCTATGAAATCAGGAACATGCAGGAAATTTCTTGTGATTTTTCTTGTGTCTCAGTGATTACGGCCTGGAAAATGATCATCTTGTGAACGAGCCAGTCTCACGTGAGCGCTGTGGCACATGCAGGGCTGATGGGTTGGCATTGGTATGCACTGATGCATAAATGCATGAACGCGACCAGGGCCTGGAAGTGAGCCTGAATAAGCAGCAGCCGGTCCATCAGTGAACTATCAAATTAAAGTATCTGAATAAGGAAATAGCATTAAGATATATTGATTTCACATCTTACATATAGCCATATTTCCATCGCTAAAAGGATCTCTCGGGACTCATTTACATTTATGACACTCCAGAGTGACTTACTGAAAGTGATTTGACATGAGAGACCGCCGTGGACAACAGATGGCAAGCACGATATTCAGAAAGTCATACGCCAGGAATAAAAAAAATCATTATCTGTAAAACAACTAGTTATAGCTAGCAATGTCAACACAGATTGTAAGAGTTTCAATCAATTGTGTCATTATTACATAACATTACATATGTAGTGCTGGTCAGTTGTTAAAAAAAAAAAAATATATATATATATATATATATATAAACATTTTTATATAATATAGTCTTTAAAATAAATGAAATTCAAAAAGTCCAGCTGATATTTATGGTCAGTGTGGGAGTGCGGATAAAAGCCCCTTTCAGATGAAAGGCAGGATCGCCATGTTTTTTTCTCCCATTCTTTCCTTTCCTGTGTTGCCATGGATGAGAGAAAAGACATTCAGGCACAAAGGTGCTTTTTTAATGCTAATTTGGGACGATTTTCTTGCTTTGTGTGCTTTAATGATGAACTGCATCTACCTGTTTGCAACTCTCTGGGATTGCATCTATCTGGTGTTTCGAATTAAATGAAGGGATGGAAAAAGCAGGATTATGACTGCTTATATAACTCATGTTTTATAGAAATATTATTTATTTATTGTTTAGCTTTTCGCTTAAATAATATAATCGCAAGGAAGTGTTTACAAATGATAACTCTGTGTGTTTTGAGCTTTAGATCTTACTGTAATCTCAATGCTCTCAGCCTTGAATCAACACCCAAGACGGGGTTTCCTGTCATCCTGGAATTCAACCCGATTTTCCTCGTCATATAATCATCAGTGACAGGGCTGATCCCTGGGCCTCCAGAAGGTGCTGTTTGCAGTTGGTCTAATGGCTATTAAGAAGTTATTATGTAACATACTGGCTAATAATAATTAAGCAGGTCATCAGCCGGCACCTGTTCTGATGGAGCCTGGAGGCATGGCGTATTTGACTTGATCCAACCCCTATAGGCTCAATCAATAGAAAAACTATGAGTTCATCTGAGCAAAGAAACACTGAGCTTATTATATAGCATGGAAAATATGAGGTCATATCTAAAATATCTCTCACATGCATGGAGTCAGTGATGTCTGGAAAAAATGAAGCAATAAGTTTAAAATTGAAAAAAAAAAAATATTTATGTAACAACTTTTTATGGCATATTACAAGAAATTTATATATTTATATTAAAATAAATAAATGTATATATATACATTAATTTAAATGAAAAAGTAATTATATATATTATATATATATATATATATATATACATATATATATATATATTTATACCTTTTAATTAAATTAAATTTAATATATAAAATGCCATATAACTCTCAAAAAAACAGCATTTAAAAAAAATATATATTATTCTTATTAATTTTATTGATTATCTTTTAATGATTGAATTTGTTTCTT
Source organism: Enteromius radiatus (assembly GCA_032357445.1). Lineage (NCBI taxonomy): Eukaryota > Metazoa > Chordata > Actinopteri > Cypriniformes > Cyprinidae > Enteromius > Enteromius radiatus. The sequence goes on from JAUCMS010000055.1 coordinate 11,771,960, forward strand.
AGCTTATTACAAACACAAATCATAAAAAAATAAATATAAAAACTGAGTTTTCAAATCTCCATAAAAAGATTCTGCGTGTTTGTTTGGACATCACAGGTCGTGAAAGCCAAGTTTACTGCGGCGTGTTCTCACATGCATCATGTCTAAAGGTTTATATAACCATAATTAGATCTTAACTGTAATCAGCATCTTGTCATGGCTGTTAAGAGCAGAGCCGGTCATGGTTGATGTCATCTCCATAGCATGTATGTGTGTGTGGACATGTGTGTGTCAGGATTACAGTGACTACATAACCCAGGCCAGCTGCAGACGCTTCAGACGGATCCGGTACGTGCCAGACTCACACGTGCCCAACAAACCTAATAACCCTTCTGTACAGTACCTTCAGAAAGAGCAAATCCTGTATTTTAGGGAATCGGGGTCTGAGCAGACGTATGCACTTTTTGTTGAAAATGTAAGCTGTTCTTGCATCTCGCTGCTTGAAAATTATGATTGGTGATTTTTCATACGTTAATGACATTAATTAAGAGTCGTTTACAAGAGAGAGAGCTGCAACCATTTATTTGTGAGCATTTTTTTTTTGTTCATGCATTTAATCAGTGAATCTGAGAAATGATTGTAAGTTGGTTTCTGCACTAAAAAGCATACATTTGCATATCAATATACATAGCATGACTAAAATAATTATAATAAAAAATCGTATTATATTATATGCAATTCTACTCAGTTCATGTGTAAAGTTGGTAAATCGTTAAAGAATTTGATCAATTGTTGCCATTTTTCAAAAAACAATTCCCCCTACATCTGATATTGAATTTAAGTAAGTTTAAAAAGAAAGCCAGATCCAAGACAGTATTCTGTGCAGGGCAAGAAGTGATGCAAAAGCTACAATGCTAGCCTGTCTATGACTTACAGGCTGACACTGAGAAGGAACACCAAAGATTGCAATCAAAGACCAAACAACTAACATGACCCCTAGGACATCTATAACCATTATAGACTATATATATACATATATATACTAAAGGGTTAACTTTTTTAGCAATTTCAAAAACAAACATACAGTATGGCTAAGGTTACATGGTTGAAAGTTTACATTTATCACACAAATCTAAAACACTGAGATACAGTATATTTTAGAAAGTTTTGTCTTTGAGAGATGTGCTCTATGAATCATTTTGAATTGTTTAAAGCTAAGTCTAGCACACAAAGTGGTGTAGTCATCCAAACTCAAGTCAAGTTCTTCTTCCAAAACCCTGATAATTTTAATGTTGTGAGAGCTACTGTATCTTTTGGCAAAATAATTGCATTTATTTTAGAGCTAATCCCACCCATATGGGAACATTTTCTTATGACTAACCTTGTGTAAATGATTATGACAAAATGCATTCTTCAGCTGCATTAGAGCTAACATCAGCATCAACTGCGTAACTCCATATCATAATCATAAGATCGCTCAGATAAAATTGTTAATTTTTTCCAGACCAATACTCATACGTTTCAGGCGAGCTTGTAGCTCTCTGCGCCTTTTACCAGCATCAGAGTCCTCGAACAGGAGCTCACTCACATTTGCCCCGTCCGGTAAACTCATCATGTTAGTAGACAGGACCTGAGTGGTTTGCTTTAGCATGAAAAGCCTGATCATCATGGGCAGCTGGTCAGACATCCGCTGCACCACAATCTGAAAGAAAATAGACCATTCAGTCTCTGAACAAATTTTTATATTTGCTACTGAAAACTAAGAACAGATCATAATACCTCATAATATGCTTTCAGTATTTCATTGTACATGCTTTTTTTGTGAAGGATAGGTAACTCATCTTCTGAAAATGTATCTTCACCAAGCTCACTCAAGACCTTCAGGTGAATGGAATCTTGAGTGAAGATGATGTTTTCCATTTCAAACTGCTCTTTGATCCTTTGCTCTGCCTTTTCTTGCTGGACTGACTGAATATTGTAAATTTTGTCCTAAAAAATGAAAAGTACAAAGAAAACCTGATTAAAAGCGTGCAATTGTTTAGTTTTCTTTTCCACTGATAAAGAGCAGTATTTACCATAGTGATCTCTCGAAGAACAGGGTAGTTCGGGAAACACTGATCGACTACCTCAGTAAACTGCTTGATGATTATATCTTCAGGAAAAAATACATTAATTAAAGAAATATCTCACAAACCAGATGCACTAAAACGACTAAACATTCTGTGTGCCATCCAGATGTGATCAAATCTTTAAGTTTTATGTTGGAATCAAAGATGTTAAGTATGAAGATGTGCACCAATACCTTTGACGGTGTTGAGTAAGTCGATGGCAGGCTCTTTAAGCTTGGCCACATGCTCCTGCACAGCCTTCTCAAACATGCTGTAGTTGATGAAGCCCATCAGTTCCCTCCCTCTGTAATTCTGACTATGTTCTGTTTTTTCCTCAGTCAAAGCATAAACTTGTTTGGGAGGAAAACAGATTTTTATTTAAATCAAATGACTTTTTTATTGGAAAAACACAACATTAGTGAATTCAAATAAATATGATACTGACAGGATTCCTTTGTTTCATTAAGTCTATCATTCCACTTTTTGAATTCTCCCCGAAGCTGGAGGAAGACATTTTCTTTAATGATCAGCTCTCCTGATGATATAGACTTGATTTGTTCAATGAATTTATATAAAATCTGTAAGAGCAAAAATAACATTTGCATCAGCATATAACAGTATAATTAGCACAATGATTTATTCTGATCATTGGTGTTCGACAATGTTTGGCAAAAATGTACTTATTGAAAATGTATATAACCTTGTGGCTGCATCTGACAAAATTGGGTCTATAGTAACACATTAGTTCTTGGACCCAAAATAACAATTATGAGAAGCAAGATGATGTGATGGATTGAGATTCAATTCTTACTTCATTAAGAAACAGTTTGGCTCCCTTTATGTCCTGTGGTGGTCCAGCCTCACACTCTTTGAGTTCATTCCTCAGTTCCCATGTCTGTTTTTTTATCTGCTCATAGAGCAGAGGCAATGATTTCTGACAAAAAATAGGGTCAAAATAAATAAGCTGTCTAAATTATTTTTTTTTTTTAGGTCTTGTTCACATTTCATATGAAACAATATAAAGGTTTAGTTAAGGAAAAACATAAAATTGTCATGCTTTGAAACCCTTCAGTGAGAATTTCTGACAGATTTTGTTTTCAAAATGGTCAATATAAATGGAAATTAAATCTGCATGCCTGAGATTTAGAAACGTACTTGAATATGATCAACGAGATGATGAGTCAATTTGACAGCAAGACTTTTTATAGTTGCTTTGTCCTCATCCAAGAGGCATCTGTTGAAAAAGAAAAGGCACTTTTTGTTAGGTGGCATAGCTGACGAGTATTTCTTCAAATGTTGATGCTTAATGTTTTATGGCCGGTAGAGGTTACAGCTGAGTTATACTGTAATCTTTAGTTTAAAAACACTTCCAGATAGCATTATCTGCCCAGATCCGACCTACATCTGGCACATGTGGAATGATGATCTGGTCCAGCAACACAGTCTCACTCCAACTTTGTCTCTGTTGTTTTAAATAGGAAACCCTTGGCGTCAATAAGCCGGCACAATTATTTGATTTTTTTATCGTCATAATTAAAAGATATATTGGGTAAAAACATTGGGTAGCATTATTGCATATATGTAGCGTTGTGATTTTTCAATTTAAACAGTCAAAACAGTCTAATTTAAAATTATATTATTTACACATTGATGAGCACGTATCCCAAACCTTGCTCCTAAACCTACCATCTGTGAATAAAACACAAGATATAGAAAAAAAAGTGCGCTTCCTTACGTCCTTACGTCATCATTGGCTGTCATTAGGTGCGTTCGAGATGCACTACACTAGCCTGCCAATGAGCGGGATCATTTTTAGTGATTAAAACCTTGTGTTTTACTCTCTACTTCACATAAAGACTTCAGAAGACTTGGAATGTGACACGACTTGTTTGTAATGTATTTATGCTGCTTGTTTATGATTAGTTTGTGCAATAAATACCTGTACAGTAACTGCATTTGCCTGTGTGTGTTTATATTGTTCA
>JAUCMS010000055.1:11783041-11802565 GCA_032357445.1 Enteromius radiatus
GTCAGTCGCTAGAGCGCCTCTTTTTGAGGTCAGGGGAGTGAGCTTTACCTGCACAGCACCTACTCGCTGGCCTCCGTTACATTTACATGTATTTAAAAATGTGTAAAAAAGCAGTAAATGCTTATAGATGTAAATGCTTTTACAAGTTACTAAGTATACAATTACATTTTTTCATTAAAACTAACAATGTTTTAATATTTGTCTTAGTTTGCATTTTCATTGCACATTTCATGGCCCTTTTTTATAGCACCCATCCCCAGAGCCAGACTAAGAGCTTTTAGCTTAATATTTAACCACAGACATCACTAACTTAAAATAGCAACGGATGCTCTTAATGATACATCAGCACTGCTGAAAGCAATGCATATCACTTCAGAAAATAAGTTTATGGTCCCGTCTGCTTTCTCTAAAAACAACCACCAAGACTATTAATAAACAGGCTGCTGAGGTCAGAACTGTACTTTGGGCCTCTAGGCTAAATGGAAATACAAGCAAAGAGACATTAATAAGACATTCATTTACTTTTGAAAGCCTAAGCAGAGACACATTCAGTGGATGTATTTAGCAAATAATGTGACCAAACCCATGTTTTTATCCTGGTTTTAAATAGAGAAAATAAACATAAAATGAATGTCTGGGTAATGCAATCTACTTTGATTGATGCCAAAGCAGATGTACTCAGCTAGGCTTATTGCTCATAAATCAAAGGCTTAATTTAATTAGATTTGAGGACATAATAACAATACTACTGAACAATAATCAAAAACTGCTGTAGAACGGGGACAGAAGAGAACAGTTAATTCATCTGGAAGGCCAAACAAATAGCAGCGATTGCTGTTGACAGTGCCTAACTGTGCAGAGATCGACGTGGCAAGACGTCGGGGCTAACCATGCTGAAAGGAGTTGCCTGGCAACCATCAGCCCTCTCACTCTTTTCCCCATAGATTAAGCCTGGACTTTCTGGAAAAATGTGAATATAGTATAACTGACTACCATGTCTCTATAAAGCAGTATGAATCGGGGTGTCATTTCTTGCATTTCGGTGCTACTTAATGCATTTCCACTTACAGTAGCTGTTTACAGTGCATTATGGATCCAAATTAATTTCGCAATTTTCAATGTGATTATACTTTTTGCATTTTTTTACAATAAGAAGTTGTAAAAACATTGGAGTGCTGTTGTTAGCAGAGGTTATTTACACTAACTCCGCTCAACAATGTGTGATCGGAAAACAATACAAAAGGTGGAGGTCAAATGAACAGTGGTGTAGATGTATTGTAGTTATTTTGTCGCAACTGACCCGAGTTCTAATCCATTTTTTGCCGTATTTTAATTTATCAAATCTCATACCACATCAGAAAGGCAACTATTTTGAATAAAAATGAAGAAAACTGTCAAAAAAGTATGTATAGGGAGGGCTTTATTGTCCCAATAAGGTGGCATTCATTTAATATTTTGAATTATAATACTGTTTTCTAATTTACTGCAATAAAGTGCATATCATTTCCACTATTTGTAATAAGTAGTATAAATAGCAGTACATCCTGCAATGTTAACAGTGAAAATAGAATCTATAGCATATAAAATATGCCTAAAAACCTCAAAGAGGTGCATACGCTTTACCAAGAGCATCCATTCAAAACAGCCATGCAACTACCTCAAAACCTAGTTTAGAATGGCATTCTAAATAATACATTTCATTATATAATTTGAAGTCTAACAATCTATATGCAGTCTTTATTATGATGTATAGAGTTACATTTAGACTTTTCTAAATTAAATGCTTCAAACAGTCATCCATGACCATCTGTCAAAAGCATGTTATGAATATAATCATGGTTATCGATATGGAGGTTCTTCATGTATATGTTAAGAGGCCTGACTTCCCTCTTTCATTCATTTCCACTAATATCTCTATTTCTGCATATTGATATCAAGAATAAGAGCGCATGCAACCCAAAACCAGCTGTACGTGGATTTGTTTTAAGTATTCCAGCACACGCATAAATAAGACAGTTCTGCCGGCGAAGCACATGTCAAACGCATGTGCTTCGGGGTGTTATGTGATCAAAGTGCTTTGTGCAAGAAAGAGCGTTTTTTATGCGCAACTAAAGTAAAATTATCGGAGATGGATGAGTTTGACAAAAACAGTTATTATTCCTGGGTCTCTTATGTGATGTATTCTGTGACTGCTAACAAGAATGTATTCAAGTTTGGGCCATTTTGAAGCGCAAACTGCATGTGAGGAAGAATTCCTCTATTGTTTTCACAAAACCTGATGTAGTTTTTCACCAGTAATCTATACTCAGAAATCTTTCTGATCAATCTTATTGATTCATGGAAAATCATAACCTTTCTTCTGCTCTATGCTAAATGCTTGGCCTCGGCAGCAAGTCTGTTTAAAAAAAAAAAAGGTAGTTTAATGAGAATGAGCCATCTCCTTCTCAAGTTTCTCCGGGTATTTATAATCCCTGCAAAGGTCAGCAGGAAACAACAGGCTTAGAGGAAATCAGAGAAGGTGAGTTATTTTGCAATCAATGTGACTTGTTGTTATTTACCTCCTCCAATGAAAGCTCACTGAATGCTAGGCCCCACCATTTAGGTTTTACTGATGTCTTAAATAGTCTAGCACTCTTTAAGTTTAGCGGTGTCGAAGTACGGTTGATAAGATCCTGCTACTGTAATCTAAACTAACATCCGCCCCACTTTTAATCCCAAAAAGATGCCTCTATCAGGGGGAAAAAGGTAGCCATTGATTGACTTTACCGGATATATCTTGCCTAAGGTAATAGTAGCCTCATTTGCCTGCCACAAGAGCAACCGTTCAGTAATTTCTCCAGAATTTGTATATTAATGCATCTTGTAAACGGCTACGTGTCATATTGTAGTGGCAATCAAGCCGCTCAAGATGAGACAAGGAAAAATGGAGGCTATTACGAAAGCTTTTAAGACTGCCGTGCTTTGATTCAGTCACAGCTGTTCTCATCATGAATAAAAGATTATTTGTTGACTGAATACCTAAAATCGTGCTTCCAGTCGAGAACAAAAGACCACAAGACTGATATAGTTTTTGTCTTTTAATAAAAAAAGAAGTCTTTGGCAGATAAACAGGTTTGGCAATAAATAACACTTTGTATAATACATACTGTACAGTACAAATGCACACACGCACTCACTCACTCACTCACACAAAATAAATTAAGCAATTGTTGTATTTATAACGTGACAATGCTAGTGAGAGGAAGATCGTAGTTGCCTAAAATATAGTCTCTTTTCATGCTGGACATCTTATTAACGACTTTGAATCGGAGCGACCTCTGGCAGAGATCATCCTCTGATATACCGTCAAAGAAAAAGTCCTCATTAAAGATGGGATTGCGGCTCTTCCTAATGACTGTGCTCCGCTGTTTCTGGACTTTTCCAGGCATGAGAGAGAGGCTGATGCTGCAGTTAATGCTTTTAGGGTCCACTGACAGAGCGTACAGGCCTTCCGCACTTATGAGGCGGACACGCAGTCTCTGGTTTTCAGAACAGTACTCTGCTGACAGCCGCAAGGTCCCGTCCCTTCCTACAGGCACCAGATTCTCCTTCATCCCCCTCTCCCGGTGCAGAACCAAGTCCATGGGGAAGATAGCCGGAGGAGCCAAGCTGAACCCACATGGGAGAGGTTCAACAAGGCCTTCGGATGCTCTCCTCATAACATTGGGGCTGTTGTCCGTGGAGCTACCCTCATCTGTCGATAGGGAGTTGTTTCTAGACATGGCAACCTTCCGGAGGTTACGGTAGAGTAGTTTTTCATGGTTAAGTGCTTTGAGGAGAGAAGGTTTTGATGGGCATCTGTTCAGGAGAGGAGAACTGAAAGGGGAGGACTCTGCTGAGGAAGTGGTATCGCTATCTAGAGTTCCCTGTCGGTGCAAAGTGAAGCCTTTTGGAGAAAGCCTAGAAGCGAGAGTGTTCAGGCTGAAGGAAGAAGGGGAGGGTGAAGATGGCAACATGGGGGAAGCCGATTTGGAGCAAGTGCTCGATCTACTCCGGGGAAGAACCAAGGGGAGTCCAACCGAGTTGGGGTCATTGTGGAAGAGGGACTCCTTTCTCCTGGTGTGGGGGCTTTCAAGCAAGGTGCAAAAGCCGTAGCAGGTTTGAGCTTTGGCTAAGTGGGGCAGGGAAAGCGCAGCCTGGCTTTGAGGATCAGCATTGGTGGTTTCCTCATCGCTGCAGCCGTTGTCGAACGGCCCATCATCAACACTCTCCACCTGGATTATATGGTTATTGGGAAGCTCTCGGGTAACGACCTCCTTCTTTGGACTTCCTTTGTCACACAGAGACACTCGGATGCATGGAGTCGGCCTCCCCTGCTCCGTATTCTTGCCCTCCGCTGGGGTTGAGATCTTGGGGGGAATGCAGAACTCGGGAATAGTGTCCGGGGTAATGATGTTTGGACACAGCAAGACTTTCTTGGCTTTGTCAATGGATGACTTGTCTCCGAACATGATGTCGCCGATTTTGAAGCTGTATTCCGTTATGGGAAGTGGCAGGTTGGTCCTCTCGACGGACACTCGGATCTTCTCCACCACCCACATTGGAATTCCTTTTGGACTCAGAGTGGAAACTCTGCAAAAATAGTTATAAATACCGGTCCACTTAGTTTTATTCCAAAATTGTGCAATAGTCAAAATGTCAAAAGTTCTTTGAAGGCTGCTTACCTTGTGCACCTGGTTCTCCAGTGGAGGTCTGTTCAGAAATGGCTTTGTTCTACACACTGCATTAAACAGGGTGCTCACTCGAGACTCTCTAACCAGCAGGCTCAGACTTTCTCTCCTGTTAGACCAGCTTGTCTTTGTGACACATGTGAAGGGCTCTTGGCCTTTTATAGAGAGCAGCTCTGTGGGCGGGGAGAAGGGCTATTCGAACACACCCTCGAGTGGTAAGACAGGGCTGCCCTTCTCGCAAGGCTACTGGTTCCTATAGAAACTCGCAAGCCATGACACTTTAATCTAAGCAACCCAACACTGGCAAAGGTAAGGCCAGTGTGATAAGCAAATTGCAATGAAATCCAACACATTTGGCTGATAAAACAAAGTCATGTGTGCGCGTTTGACTTTCCATTACTCTGTGTGAGAATCCTGATATTAGATGTGGGTTATAGTTTAGTGGTGATTTAAAACGCACATTCAAATGGCATTTTGGATGTAGAGACGTCAATACTGGATATACCAGTGACGGAATACAGCCTTTGATGTATCTAGGTCAGTAAATATAATGGTCTAAAGCACATTTACTGAGCTTACAAACACTCATTTACAAGCTAGGTGCAATAATCTACAGTTACATAAAACTCTGTTGAAAAGGAGTCTGCTGAAGACAAGTTGTTGTTAATAATGAAACGTTTTTTGGCCTTTTTGCTGTTTTTATTAAGTGAGATTTATATTGGCTGAAACAACAGAAACTCTTATAAAGCTAAGTTTAGTGACAACACTTTTTACATCAGATGATACATTTTACACTGAACATGCTTCATAGTCTACAACGTGTACAGTGATAAAAACACAAGAAAATGCAGAAATATAAAAGAGTACCTTTGAGAGGCTTTGCTGGAATAACAAATACAGACATTTCAACGATGCCCTCTTGTGGCAGGATATATGCAACAGTTAAACTTTGAATTTCTAAAACTCAAACATTACACATCTCTGGGATATGGGATATAATATTAGTCGTACTCCACCAAATATTTCCCAAAAAGTGTGCAGGCTAGTATGAAGCTTCACATGGGTGATTTACAGTATTTCTTTCAAACTAGACAGCTCTCTTCGACGTCATGCTTGATATTTATGTCTTTGTTGACTGTTAGCTCATGGTCAAAGTTCAAGGGTGTATTGCAGTAACCTTAGAGAATCAGAGAGGTGGAGAGTCGTAATGATCCCAGAGTATGGTGATGCCTCACTGATGGTTTCTAAGAACTGTTGTGATCACACTGAATAATATTTAAGGCCTTTAACAGCAGGAAAGGCTTACTCTAATGCTTAAAAAGCATGAAGTAAACAAGTGCTTCAATGCTGATAAAAGTTTTAAAACAGCACTTAGAAAGTCATTTAGAGATTATAAACAGCTGTGCAGGTCTTATAAATAGGATTGTGGGATACACAGCAGATTTTCTTAAAATTACTGCGCTTTAATTGAGTGAAGGTAGCACTGCATTAGCCCAGATGTGCATTTTGAAACTATTTTAACAAACTTTAACCAGTTTTAAAGTTAATCCATTTTAGTGCATCAATAAAATTGCTAATCTGTTCATTTTCATGGTAAATTATAGCTATTTTATAGTTTTATGTGTGTGTGTGTGTGTATACAAAACCACGCACCATTCACAGTTCCCGTTTTTCTTCTAAATGGGGTCCCTTACTTTGAGCAGCAGCTGGTTTTAATGATTATCATGGGTCACCATGTAATGAACATCATGTGTTTAAGAGTCACCTTTAAATGCGACCTCAGAATACCACCCTGAGAACTACAGTATTTGACTATAAAAAAAAAATCCCATTAGAGGACAATAAGACCCATAACTGCATTTCTGTATAACATGAAGAACAGGGCAAGCTTTACACCCTGCAGTTTTCAGTGTGAACACTAGAGGTTAGCATTCTGTTAGTTATGTGACTAAAGCTTATCTGTCAAATGACACTTTGAGGTCAAGGGGGCATGGAGATAAGCTGACTGCGCTGATGACTGTTCATGCATGCTTCTTTATTTACATTTCCTTTGTTATGGTTAATCCATAATATATTTAGCAAAAGAAACATAGCAGTAATTACAGAGTAGCCTACTATATATTGGCAGTATGTCTATGTGTAGATGTCTACATTTTCTAAACGTGTCGTAATTTTAATCATTTAAGATAAATTCTGTATTCAAATATTATAAAATATTGTAAGCATATAATATAAATGTATATGCTATACAATAAATGTGTGTACAGTTAGATTTCACATGTAATTTTTATATTAATATTATATATAAGTTGTTATTTATTTATTAATTACTTAATTTTTTATTTATTTGAATTTTTATATATTAAATTACATATGAAATTTAAATAGCTGCAAATATTTGGGGAATATGTGATTTTGGCCTGAAATTTCTATGTATGTATAGGTCATAATTGATTTAAACAATTTGAACTAATATGTTATATTTAATTTATATAGATTTCTAATCAAATAAATATTAAAGTGCATGTCTGTGGTCATACTAATATTTTTTTCTTTTCATATTTAATTTGTTTAAATTTATCAAATATGTTATAATAAATATTAAATAAGTGTGTGTATTTGTTTCAATGATTAACAAAATATATTATATTTTAAAATATTATAATAATTTGACAATAAATATTAAATAAGCCTTAAGAATGTCAATTTTTTTATTATTATTATAGTATTTTTAGATTTAAACAAATTATTTTAATTTTTAATTTAATCTTTATTTTAATTAATTAATTTATTTATTTATTTATTTTTTGAGTGACATGTGTGTTATATATTGAATGCTGGAAGGCAGTGAGGAACAAATAGATTTCTTGGTGTTTTCCTTCGGTCCATTTGTGAGTACTACTCAAACACCTTTTAATTCTTTCTTTTTGCATTTGACAGTACATAACCTCTAATAATACATCTAATTTTCTGCTCTATTAGCCTCATTAGTGGTGCATGCATATTCATCATGTACACAAGCAGCAGTTCAAGCTCCATCACCACGACAACACTATCAGTTACAGCCACAGTTTCAGATGAGCTACAATGTGTACACACACACACACACACACACAAACACCAACTGAAACCAAATCAGAGCTTATAGATGACTGTACGCTCCAGGAGAAATACTCAATACATACTTCATAACGTCCCAGACCGGTCACTGCAATAAAGGTCACACTGTGTACAAGACAGACTGCAGACAGACATCTGTGAAGTCTTCTGGGACCGGCCTATAAATGTTTGATGACAGCTCTCTCCGAGTATCACTAACATAAGCAACCTGAGCATCTCTCTGAAAGAGACAATCGACTCCTAGTCGAGTTTTTACATTTAAGTGGTAAATGCAACCCTCAATTATTAAGTTAAATATTCTGCGTATGCAAGTACATTATTTCAGGCTGACATAATATATATTGTCTCAGATATACCTAACCTCAGTAATGGAACCTACACATTGAAAAACAATGATTTATAAGGTTGCGTAAATAAAGCTAATATTATTGCAGTATGTTTTACAAAACAACAACAACAATAAAAAACGACTACTAATAATAATATTGATATTTCTTTCTACCAAAAAAAAAAGACATTTTGAAAAAAGTAAAATGTTGTACTTCAGTGTGTTACTTGCCATTTTGATTACAGTATGGGCAAAAATTACTAGCAATCTCTAAAGTGATGGCTTCAGTGCAGATTAATGATATTTGTCTGGTTTTTGGACATTCTGAGAAAATAATAATTTGCTAAAAAGAGAAATGAAGACAATTCTTTGCATTATTTCCACGGTAAGAGTGTATATTCTCTTTTTCTTTCTTTCTTATTTATTTATTTGTTTGTTTAAATATTGTGATTTTTTTAAACTATATTGTACATTTTATGCATTTATTTATTTATCTGCTAAATAAAATATTTACATTTTTAATGTAACTTATAATATATATATATATATATATATATATTCTGCAGATGGACTGATAATTGTGTAAATATATTGTGTAAACTTTTTGATATATTTTGTGTAAACTATTTGTGTGTGTGTATGTATATATATATATATATATTTTTTTTTTTAAGGTTTTTTTAAATACATGTCACATGCTGTGTGGATGTAGGTGTTTGCGTGTACATACATACAGCAAATTATACTTTATATTATATATTCACACACACACACACACATATGCATTTTAATATCTTGGCTTTATTACTATTCCTGCTCCTTGACTAGGCACATTTAAAGATCCAGGTTTAGAGATCAACACAAGTTCCGCTCGCATACACACACTGATACATGCATGCACGTCTTTAGTTTAGTATGTGGGTGTGTAACGCTGATAGTAGACAACGAATCGTTCAATAATCGCACTTGAGCTGAAGGACTTATCTCAACATCCTATCGCCTCTATGGGGGACCCTAGTAACAAGAGGGGCGGGGCTTCGTGTTCCAGAGGCAGGACCGCAGCTCAGCTCGCGCTGCCTCTAAATCAACTCAATCATCTCTCGCGCACGAGAGCGCGGGCTGCCTTTCAGGTAAGAAATCCTGATATTCTCCTTCTGATTATTTGCAAATGAGACGTTTTGAGACGTCGCACGTGTAGTTCTTCTTTCGTTCGGAGTTCGAGCCGCTTTGGGGTTGATTTATGGTGGACGTGTTATGATGGAGCCGAATGAATGGGCGGTGTTGAGTCTCGTGCGGCGTGATGTTTGAATTCTGCTATCTGTCAGTGATTTTGAAGCCACTGATTTATTCTTTCTCGCATGTGAGCGGATTTACCGTGCATATTGATAATCTGTCACAAATTCGCCCGTTGTCATTTTTTATGTTTGTCTCGTAAATTCAAGGATAATTCCAGCTATTCTCAGTGCATGTACACAGTTTACCTTTTCTGAATATATTTTTGGAAGTCACGCTGATTTTGGGTTGCATGCAGTCCCACGGCGTACTGACATCGAGGAACGGGGTCGCGTAGCCTCCCTCTCCCGGATGATGGATGAATATCTTTGTAAATGATACACGGCCTATTTACATGCAAGATGCCAACGGAAGCTGTTTGCAAATGACTTAAAATGTAGCGATGTGATAGAATCTCTTTTTACATTCGGATCTATTCAGTGAACCTATTCAGAAAACTGGTTTGAATGATTTGATCCGAGCGCTACTGGAGTCAAGAACTCGGCGACTAACTGAACCCAGAACCGTGAATTTAGCTTACTTGTATTTTAATATTTAGGCTATGCTATATATTTACTTTATACATAAATACGAGTAGTATGTAAATCTTACGTTCTGTTCGAACTCAGTGCGTTTTCTTCGAATACGATCGAGTCGCAGCGATCCCAGTTAACGACTAGTTTAACAGAACGCTTGATTCGAACACGTCATGAGTCGAAATTCCACGAGTGTTCTGATTGGGTGAGATGATTTTGGAGGGAACCCAGAATTAGACTGAAAAAATAATGGTAGTGTCGTTTGATGTAAATGCAATGTTTGGGATTTAAAATGGTTTTTATTATATATTTATTATATTTTTATTAGAATCTAAATAAAGGGGGGTTTAATCTTTTAGATGTCACAGACTCACAAATACAATCATCTTAATCGTCATAAATTTAAAAGACAACTCTATGTGGAAAATTAATATTATTTAAAAATAGTATTTAGTTTCTATTATGTTACATTGCCTTTTTACTCACTACTCACTCAATACCTTTTATTGATTGCATATTAATTTATTTTTTAAAAAATTATTTATTTAGTTTGATCTAATTTCTCAGTTCTTTTAATTTTTTACACGTCGTTCGCTTAATGTCTTCTAAACCAGAGTATAACAAGTTAAACAAAAAATAAAATAACAACAAATAGCATTAGTGATACATTTTTTTTAAGTTAAATCAAGCTTAATCTTAAAGCCACCAATACATTTATCATCTACACATTCACATATAGCCTGTCAAAATTCAATACATGATTTTTTTAGCTAAATAGCCCACGCCCTTAATATTATCTCAGCTTCCGGTAGCCATATTGAGTTCAAAATCAGCGTCTTTTCACATTGATGTTGCATGGTGAGAATACATGTAGGCTGAGGCATGTTGTTTTTATGCTATATCCCTGATATAATGCGTGTCTTGAAGCTATAATGCCCTATCAAGAACATGGCTCTTGGTAATTTGCAGATTAATTGTACCTGCCATTACATTAAGCTGTCATATTAGCCCAGTAACTACTTGATTGCAAGAGCATCATAACAAACATTGTTGTGACAAGCCAGGAAAGTTAAGCAGGTAACCGATATATCACAAGATGATCCATTGAACTCCCACTACAAAATGCATTCTTGCCTACAACATAATGTAGTCATATTTGCTTTAGAGTTGCACACGCATCTGTTTTCCAGCAAGCAAAATGAAAGCATCTAACGCTATATGCACTTTAATGGCAATCTTGTCCACAGTTAATAGCCTGAAATGGATTATTGTCTTAGGTAATCAGACATAAATGGATATATGGACTGTGTGGAAGTCATATCCATATATAACGCAATTCAGGGTCTTTGAAGAAATCAGTGCAGTGTCACACCCAATGGAATCCATACTGTACCTCAAAGACACACACAGGATGTACGTTACCTCAGAGCAATGCAGTATATAAGGAACTGAACTCGTGTTGTCCTATTTGGCAAAATTGTTGTAAGCCAGCTCAATAGATCTATAGCTGCGATCAATAGACTTTAAATGTAAACCGAATGATTGAAAGTGCATTTCATTTCTTCATCACCATCATCTAATGCGTCACATGAGACAGGATGGCACATGCTTTGCGACTGTGACACAAATAATATGCACTTTGGCCTAGTTTTAATCTATTAACACTGTCAATCAATTATGCCCTTATTGCTACCAGCTTAGTTGCTTTGTTTAAAAAAAAAAACGATCTGGTTTGAGTTGACCTGAAATGCATTAACGTACAGTAAACTGCATTGAAAGGTTTGAATCTGTGTTAGATGATACACTGAGGGTGGCCGTCGGCACTATGCAAGGAAAAGGAAATTAGCACTGCTGTTTGACAGGAAAAAGGAATGTTTCTGTATGTGCTGGACTTTGTCACAGTCATATGAGGTCAAGCTGCTGACCTTTTAGCATTATATTTTGTTCTTAAGGAGATACATGAATTTTTATGATGGCACATGAGTCTATCTAGCTATCTTTATGATTATGATTGTTATATAAATACTTTATATATGAATGAATTAAGCATTTATACAGCACTTTATTGTGTATTGCTATACACCCAAATACGTATATATATTAATGACTTCAAAATTGATCATAATTTCTTAGTAATAATGGATTTGTTGAGATATTATCTGATTTAAACAGAGTTTTTTTGTTTTTGGTGAATGATTCTTAAAGAGAAAAAAAAACCTACATTTTATTTATATATTTGTTTGTTTGTATCAGCTCATGCATATTTCATTTTTTTATGCTTGTTTCTTTATTTTTACATTTAGATGACCTTTACCATCATCTGGCGCTAACTAGATTAAGTTAATTTAATTTGTTAATTTTAATATCTTTTATTATTTGTAGAAAATCTGAAAATTATTATGCTTTTTTTTTTTTACTGCACAGTAAACATGTATTTTTACTTCATTTAGAAAATTATATTTGAATAGAAAAAATAATAAAATTGGCCATAGCATGAAATAATCATCAGCTATAATTTTAATGTCAGTTTCATCCATGAATGAGATTATTTCTGGGATTCACAAGAGTCTAATTTGGTTGCATTCTTCTGATTCATGAAGTCTGGTGAAAAGGCCTCTGGTACTCTGACTTGACTTGACACAAGAGAAAGGATGTGTGTTTTTGTTATAAAAGGGCACGATGGGAATTAAAATGCATGATTAATAGACAGAGAGCTTGATGGTAAAGGTTGTTGCTCATTATGTGTATTGATTATTTTCAGCCTTTTTTCAGTCAAGATGTATTGAACATCAGCCGTATCTTGGGAGGGGGGGCAGTTTCTTGTTATTTAACCTAGATCTCTCAAAATTGCTTTCTGTATCTAGAGTATATCATTCAATTACGTCCATATTCTTGCTGTTGGTTTGCCAAAAGTGATCAATTTGCCAAGTGAAATGTATGAAATCATGCTTCAAATTATTAGTTGGTCATGCTCTTTGCATTAAACTGAAATCTTACTCAAGTTATGAAACTTGAAAAAAGTGTTTCCATATCATCGGGAAGGAGAAAATACAGTTAACACCTGCTTACCTCTGGCTGTATATCCCATATGTGATGATATAATTAGCTCTCGCTCTAAGTGTCACAATCTGGGATGCAGCTTTTTGCTTGCCAACTACATCTGATAAAATCTACGGCACCAGTGACACCACACGCAGAGGACAAAACGAGAATAAAATGGAGGGGGAACGGGAAGAAACAATCAGCTGAAAATGTAAATTCATGGCAGGAAGGCTGGCTTTGACTCTTGATGATCCAAAATGCAAATAAAGAGAATTATTTCAGGCAAGATGCCACAATTTCTGTGCTAGGGTTCAAGAATATCTCATGAGAGTTGAATAATTGATTAATAGTGCAACAACTGACCAGTCAAATAGTGAGGTAGATACAGTAGGAACCCATGAAATCAATTCAGTTTTTATTTTTAACAAATTCTGTGTTTTCCATAAATTTTATGGATTTCATTTTAATGTTTTTTTATTTGTTATTTGTAAAAAAAAAATCTAATAAATCTTGAATTAATTGATTTTATTAAAACAATATATATTTTTTTATTATTTTCTCTTTCTTTTTCAGAAATAATGTGTTTGCTATTTAACACATTTTCTGCTAAAATTTAAAAAATTCTAGTAAATATTTTTAATAATTTTATTAGTAGTTGTACTATCATTACATTAAGTAATATATTTCTGTCACGGTTTCTTAAAGTTAAATCAAACGTTTGTTTTGGCGGTTTGCTGTTAATACCTTTAGATTTCCCTTATGATATAACAGTTGAACAAGAAAAAGAATATGATATTTCTTCTCAAAAGAAAGAGTAAAATGTTTCTGAAGTGTCTCTCAGAGCAGTTCTTGAGATTAGGTTTATGTGTTCATGAGGTGGATGAGGCTTAATATTCACAGATTCCATATCGCATACGTTTTAAATATACTGATCTATTATTGATTTATTAATCCAAAATTTGTCAAATTCTTTGATATTATGTCTTATATAATACATTTAATTTTAATGACTGGATTCCCTCCCTGTTTTCTGCAATGCAGAAACCATAGGACCCGCGATAGAGTAGTTCATCATTTTTTTTTCTTCAAGATTGTCCCCTTTAAAAGAATTGGCATACAGGCATACATTCAAATGGTGTCGCCATTGTTGCATCACCATTAATGTTGAAAGATACTTTCTCAAATTAAAAATAGTCCAACTTTAAAAAAGATGTCTCAAGATTCCTTAATTATGTTCCAAACTGTTATGTTCTAACACTTGCCCTTATAACCTGGTCCAATCTGAGTGAAACTAGCGTAGGCTATGCAAAAGAATAAGATTATTGAAAATATTATGTTTTGTGAATCCCTAGTATCAGGATTTCTCATGTTTCTTACTCCGATAGAAAAGCATGAAGCTAAAAACAGCTGTGTTTAGCTTATTTCCCAATATACAGTATATGGTGACCTCATGCTTTGAAATATGGGCAACTGATTAAAGAGACCTTTCTGAATGCTAAAAATTGTTTGATTCATATAGCGGGCGTGATTCATGATCAGGAGCTCAGAGAACTGTTGCGTGAATGCAAAGTCTGAGCATTTCCTTTTAATCTGACAAAAAAAAAAATGTGGCGCCCCATTAATAATGTATTGATTGATTGAGACAAAGTACTGTGAAAGCAGCACTTTCAAGATGCTGGAAAAACTCTTGGCAGCGACCAACTTGATCTGAACTCCTCTGAAGCTGGTATGAGGTAATATGATTGGGTAATTAATGTGAGTCATATCAGCTTACCTCTTATACATTCTCCCTATGTATTTTCGCAGAGAGCGTAGGCTAATTAAAATCATGCTTTCTGAATGTGTTTCTCTTTTTTTGGTTGGATCACGGGCTAGGTCATTATCAGTTGGCTTTGGATTACATTGGGCCATTATGATATTTGGGCTGTGTTCCAAATTAAAATAGTGAAAAGGCAGGAGATTGTTGTTTGACTGTTGTGGATGGTTGGCTGATCTGGCTATATGCATTTTAAGATTAAACTAATACTCTCAAATAGCCCTGTAGGCTTTTGGCATTAGCGAGGTGCTAATAATGTTGTGATGCCCTAACAATATGCCATATGGTAAAGGATATCAGTCCAGGATTAAAACCAATCACCTATTTATAGTTTCTGGTATAGTTCATCCAAAAAATGGAGACACTGGTCAGCAAAATCCCACTTCTTGCATGTTTTATGAGTGATTGTGATGCCCATATTTGGGATGTTTTTGAATAAGTTAGTAAGTATTGTGCTCTTCCACGATTGTATTGCTACAGAACATGCAGTTCCTGAATCATAAGAATCAGAATCATGCTTTTTTTGACATTGACATCATATGGAAAAGAGCAGCTTGAACATTCTGCAAAATATCTCTTTGTATGTTTGATAGAAAAACACATAAATAAAAAAAATGCTTGAATAAAGATTTCCAAAATTCCTGTTTAAATATTCCATAGTATTGTGGAAAAATGCTGGTGGTAGACCAGTAGAGTTGGCAGCCAAACTGAACATTTGAAAATAGTTTCTGTTGGGTGACGTTTGCGTAGCTGATTTCTGAGGCTTTTGATTCTAATGTTTATTGCACATGGTTCATTAGGCTAATTGAATAAAATGTGCTCACTTCACTTATGGAATTGATTCTGAGTAATTATTTTGCATCTTAATGAGCTGTGGTTGATTTGCTTGGTTTAGTAGCAGTTTAGTTTGATGTGTTTTGGGTTGGTAAATGAATGTGTTTACCATATTAAGACAACTCATTCAAAATACTACAGTTCTGAGCTGTACTGGGCTAATAAAGTTTTGTGTTGTCTGCACAATAAGCCTATTCATTATACTATGGATGGAGAGATAGTTAGTTTAACTGGGTAATGGTTGCCCAGTTTAATGTTATTCATTGTAATAGCTGGTAACTTGGCTTTAACACAATTCAAGAGCCCTAAACGATAAGCTGTCTTGTATTAACTAGGCCGACTCCCCCTTTTGCCTCTGCAAATCAATTAGCAAGTGCTTTCCCTCTTGTTGTTGCAGTTGTTTCATCTCCAAGAATAACAGGCTTGGTTGGAATTCCTCAGGAAATGTTTAGTCGATGGACCAGGAGACAAAAAGGTTCTCGTTGTCAGTGAAGAAAATCAGTGTAGAGTTTGTCCAGACATGAGCTTGAACCGGTGGATGTTTTTATTTTTTTTTTATGGCTGCACTGTTTATTTGAGTTAAACCTTTGGGTTCTCCATCCCACTGGTAGGCTATGTTACCCAGCAAACATCATACTGGTGATTTTTTTGCTCCACATTCCCAGGTTACATTTTATAACAGAATCTTTGAAGAAGAATGGTTGAGTATATGATGCTATTTTTGTTTTCTTTGCACAAAAAAAGTATTCTCCTATCGTCGCAAAACTGAAGTTAACCCGCTGATGTCACATGGACTTCTTTACCAATGTTTTTATTATGTTTCTGGATCTGGGATCATTTCAGTTCTATTGCTGCCTACGGAGGGTCGGATGGCTCTCCGATATCAGCAAAAATATCTTAATTTGTGTTCAGAAGATGAACAAAGGCCTTATGGGTTTGGAACGACACAAGGATGAGTAATTAATGACAGAATTTTCATTTTTGGGTGAACTAACTATCACTTTTGCCTCAAGAATCTCCTAGTTCGCTGTCGTTAAATTTAGCAATTGGGTAGGATTAGGGATATAGCCTAGCTAGAATATGGTCATGCAGAATATGTGATTTATAAGTACTAATAAAGGGCCAATATGGTACATTAATAATAGATATGCTAATAAGCAACTAGTTGGAATAGCTAATATTAATCAGTAATATTATAGCCTATTTCTCACACTTAAGTCAAATCTCCATGATGAATGGAGTCCTTCCTTACTATATTTTTTATTGGATATTCAGTGTCACTCCACATTATGGAAGTTATGTTTATTGTGAATCATGTTGTCTTTTACACAAAGTTAATTTATGAGCCCCATCAATGATTTTAATTGCAAGGATCAGTGTTGACTATGATTGGAGCAGTTAAAATGAGCTCTTTCATTCACAGGCCAGCAGATAAAAGGAAGAAATGTAGTGCTGTATCTTTTGTTCCCAGTGAGGCTGTTTGGCTTGAATAGAGGAACGTTAATCGGGCTTGTCCGTGTGAGCAGTCCTCATTGAATGGTTCTTGTCTGGCCGGGTCCTGCTTGTAAAGATCTCGGGTGTGGATTGTGTTATTGTCAGCTCTGGTACTCTGTGGATTTGTAGTGTACGGTAGCGGAGGACAATGCGGTATTGTGCATTTTGCATGAGTACGTCAAGTGCAATCGATGAAAATTGTGCCAATTAATAAATAATACCGGAAAGTGTGGTATGCTAGCGTATTTACAGCACTATACTCTAAAACCATTAGCGGTAGTTGCATGCCAGCTCTCATCACAGTCAAGATGACAGAATGTTTCCAACGAGTGCTTACGCGGTTCTAGAACCACACCTCCACTCATTTTGCCGTTCTTTCCCACTGTTTTTCCAGACAAACTCAGCAGAAGTGTGAGGCACTGGGGGGGGTGGGAGGTGCGGTTCTATGGGTCTCATTGTTGGAATGGTTCTCTCCCCCTCATTCACATTTTCCAGCTCTCCACTCATTTCCTCTCACCTCTCCTCACAGTCGGAGGACACTCAGAGGGGGCTCATTCAAGATCGGAAGTAAGCAAAATAAAAGGGAAGACCAACCGAGTGTGTCCGAGTGTTCGGACGGCGCTCTGTGATTAGACGGGACTCTATCTGTAGCTGTGTTGCGGATCTGTTGCTGGGTTACTGCTCAGGGAGCATGGGTGTTGGGAAATGGGAAGTCATTGTTTGGTCAACTTTGGAAGGTTTGCACAGTTGCCAGGAGTTTTACCCTGGAGACTTGTTGTTAGAAGATTGCTGCTGTTAAAGTATGACAGATGTTGATTATGATAAGGATCGAGGTGATTATGATTGCAGAGAACATGTTGTTGATTGCAAAAGTGGATAAAGAGTCATATGTGCTGAAGACTCGTGTGGACTTCAAGGTAGAAATCAGCTCTTTGACTGAAGGTCTTGCAGCCTGCTTGTGTCTCTTGGTTAAACGCGTTCACTCTAACCACTGACAGCTTGACTGAGTTGATATATCAAATGTGGTTTGGATAAGGAGCCAACCACAGTTTTCTTTGGTTTATATAGAAAGGAGGTTTAGAATTACTGCCCATGCAGAATTGCAGAAATAACCAGATTTCTACATTTTCTGGAGAAATATAAATCCACAACATTATTCTGTTCAAGCATCATTAAAGGGATTGGCCTAGTTCGCCAAACCCATAAGACCCATAAGACACAAATTAAGATATGTTTGATCAAATCTGAGAGCTTTCTGACCCTGGATAGACAGCAACACAACTATTATGTTCAAGGCTCAGAAAAAGCTTCACATGAGTGCATATTTTCTCCACAAAATTACAAATGAACAGCTTTATAAACTAAAAGTTAAACTTACATTTTAGACACAAAATCACCTGTTTTTGCTCTATTTCGCCAACTAAATTTTTTACAAACACAGGCAAAGCACTGTTTTGCATCTCTGAGTAACATGACGCTGTCTCGTTCCTGAATTAATCAACTGTTTGAATGACTAATTTCGGTTGCAATCGCAATGCTGGTGTCTTTTGGCAGTTTTAATTTCACATTTTGATTTTTCAGGTTTTTTTTTGCTTCAAATCATTTTAAATACCAATATTTAATGTTTAATGCTTAGTATATAAAAACAATATTTGGTAACACTTCAGAATAGGGGGTCAGAATAATGCATTAGTTAAGCATTAACTAAGCATTTTTTTTCAACTAATGCTTAATTGTGAACAAATTAACCATTAATTAATGCTTAACTAATGCATTATTCGGACCCCCTATTCTGAAGTGTTACCCAATATTTATACATTTGTAATTGCAGTTAAATGCATTCATGTCTTGCATCAAACAGTGTGTAAATACATCTAAATGCCTCTTCAGATGCAGCCTCTGTGTTGATTTAATTTGCTTGGTAACTGCTCAAGTGTCTTATTATTCTAATGCACTGATTAAATGTAAGTATTCAACTTATAATGGATTCTTTTATTTAAAAAAATGTCTTTATAAAGGTAAAAATGCCCATAAAATAGAAAAAAAAATCAGGTTAAACTTCTGTCAGTGTAAATTCAAATTAAATATGTATATAGAAAATATATATAATATTCATGTTTAATCATTTTAGACACTTGATTTTACTGAAGGCTACCAGGATAATTATAACTTGAGTTTTTTAAATTCCTAAACTTAAACAAACTACATAATCACTGATCATTCACTGCAACATTTAATCTGATTATTGTCTTGGGAAAAAAAAGTATGCTACTACCGCCTGTCACAAATGAAGCTTGTGAAAGTCGCGCTCTCGCTTCCTTGAACCAGGCAGGCAGGACTCGGAGACAGGAATTCTAATACAAGACATTTATT
>JAUCMS010000055.1:11907117-11919076 GCA_032357445.1 Enteromius radiatus
ATCGATGATAACAGCCTTCTAAGCCTACTAGTAGGTGCAGAAGGCGCCTACTGACCCATATGAATGGGCTGATAACGGCTGATAACGGCCCATTCAATCGAGTGATAACATCCGAAGCGGGTGCCTGTAGTCTAACTTTTGAATTAGGCTACTTAAACTGAAGTATTCACTCAAGCGTTTTAGTGTGTTGTGACTATAGTAGCCCTAATTTCAGTTTTTTCTTTAGAAATTCTTCTGATCAATTTAAAACTTGTTTGGTAGATATTATTGATGCGTTAACCCTTTGTGGTGTCATGAAGTAAACTACACAAACGTTTAAGTATGATCCCAACAAAGCACAACAAATGCTTTCTGAAACCAATGCAAATAAAATGCATGTTAAGTATATTTTTATATCGAGACCACAAACAGAAGCGAGGCTTAAAAAGCATGTTTAGTATTTAAAATGCAGCATTTCTAATGCAAGTTTACCTCATTTGTTATAAAAACTGTCATTTATGCATGTGTAGTTAGAGGACGAACTAATTCAGTTGGAAAAGAAATTGCGCGTAACGGAGGACGAGCGTGATAAAGTGCTTGAGGAGTACCAGAGCGTCGAGGAGAAGCTCCTGTCCGCCGAGGAGGTCGCCACCAAGGTACTTTCCTGAGTGTTCCTGTCTGAATCTTCCTAACTTTTCTTTCTTCCCTTCTCTTTCTCTGTCTGTCTCTTTGCCCGCCACACCACGCGCGCACTCTGCTTCCCGCTCTTCACTGCTGTCAATCAATCACTCAAACACGCGCAGCTTGAGGATGACCTCCTAGCACTGCAGAAGAAACTGAAGGGCACTGAGGATGAGCTCGACAAATATTCCGAGGCTCTTAAAGATGCACAGGAGAAACTGGAGCTGGCTGAGAAGAAAGCCACGGATGTGAGTAGCTATATAGAGCATCACCGCCTTCTTCACGCATCTTTTCCTCACACTTTTGGCATGCCTCGCCTTTATTATACAGACAAGAGTCTGTTTGCATATTTGAGAATGTTTGTGAATATTGCTTTCAGACCCAGGTTGCTCTTTTTCCTTCAGACGTCAAAATAAATTTATTTTGGGCTCACGCTGTATGTGTGACGTCACTCGCGAACTATACGGCCAAAAAGTCGCCTATGGCATGGTATTATAAACACAATCCGTACATCTCTGACCAAACATGGTGTATTTGTAATAGGTATGCAAACAGAAATACACGATTCGCGATTTTAAATTATAAGACGTGCATTCCAAGACAGCAGAGACTGAGCAGGCAGGCTGTTATATTTAGCCTAGTGCTTTATATGGTCAAGACTCAGACTCGCTCCTTGGGCCCTGCCCTTGAGAAAGACTGATCGACTTAAAGTCTTTCTTTTAAAAATGCCATCGATTCTTTTACGACTAAACGGTATTCTGAGAACTGGATGAGCAGACGATCCAAAGTCTTTACAAGCATTTGCATAGCGTTGTGTGTTTCATTAATTCGTCATTGGTTATTCAATAACTAAGAGATATTTAAAATAAAAGCGAGTCAATAAAATAATGAGTATGAACTAATTCTCACTCAGTTTTGCAGTGTTAAAATAATACATCTTTGTAATACGCTCTTGAAAAGTGCACACTTGGACTCCCCCTCGTGTACATCAACAGAACTACACTAAGGGCGCAAATATATTTCAATACAGCATAATCACTATAAAAATAATATTATTGTGTAATGTTGATAAATTATATACAAATATTAGTAATAAAATATACATAAATATCTTAAATTAATTTATTCCAATAAATACATTTAATTGAATAGTAATGCATTTATATAATCACAATAATTTTATATTATTCTAAGTATAAAATTATTTTTTCCATATTTTTGTCATATTATCTGCGCATTAAAATAGTATCAGTGTTTAGAAATAAATTATTTCAGAAATATTCACAATCTTATTTTTATTGTGTAATTTATATATATATATATATATATATATAATTGTAATAAATATAAAATAGTAAAATATAATCACTTTTATAATCATTTAATAGTAATAAATTAATATAATATAATTAGAATAATTTAATATTATTGTATTAATATTATTACATTATACGTATAATAAAACAGTCTTTATAATACAATATCAAATTGTCCAGATAAAAATGCAAGAGCAGTGTCAGCTCCGATCAATGTTGTAATTACCCCAATAGAGGGCGCTACAAGACTAAACAACTAGATTCGAGGCCCAGGACAACGCACCCCCTCCCACTGAAGTCATTCCATATTTAGCAGCTCAGTCAGTTTCAGCACCAGCTCTAAGTCAATTACCCATCAGGCTATTGATTAACGCATCCAGGTGTGCAGCAGGTGCAGGATTGTATTGCACATCCATTAATGGCTTTAAAATAGTTTACTATTTAAATTAATTTATAAAATGTGTCTTTCGTGAAACATATTATCATGCACCTCTTATATGCCTCGCATGGAAGTACTGATCGCTGAAAAGCGGTAGATAAGCCCTAGATCATGGTAATGACGTCGTTTGGGGCTCGCCTATGAAAACATGGTTACTTCCGGTGTGATCTGAAACGTCGCTCCGCGTCTTCGCGCACACACAGATCAGGGGCAGCAGCAGCGTCTCTGAGCTGTGTTCATCTAAAGGAAACGCTTTCTAAAACGACGCTTTTAGCGCTCATTTAGAATAAGAATGGCGGCCACATCGCTGGAAGCAGTCAAACGGAAAATAAAACTGTTGCAAGAGCAAGCGGACGGTGCTGAAGAGAAAGCGGAGAAACTGCAGAGGGAACTGGCGCTGGAGAGGAAAGCCAGAGAAGCAGTAAGAATGATACAAAGTATAAAGTGCATGTGTTGAAATGCGACGCGCTGCAGTGTAACGTCGCGCGCATTCCAGGCGTTCCGATGTGTGCGAGTTTAAACAGTCGCGTTCGGAGCGGATACGGTAGCGCGCACGGGGATGTGCGGTATTAACGTAGCGGAATTTCTCAGACGCCCTCTACGCGCTGTTTACCACCCCGTTAAACGGCGACATTTGTATCACGACCGTTTTTTGTTTTTAAAGATAACTTCCGTTTTCTTACTTGCAACAAAAAGGGGACGCGAATTAAATGTTTTCCAGAGTGATTATAACCTGACGCATGTACATTTGAGTTTGCTGAATAATGATATCCGATTCGTATCCAAACGAGCCGTTCGTATGAGTCGAGTCTTGGAAGTGAATCATTTGAACAGGTTCGCCTAATCGGTCGGATTGATTAGTTCACGAATTTGACTGAAACGCTGTGAACGGTCTACTCCAGACAACTATTGATACACTCTCTTAAACCTGTCCGACTCCTAATAAAGCGAATTGATCTGCGGGATTTGTTTCCATCGAACTTGATCGATTCCCAAAGAACCAACAACCAATAAGTGACCTGATAAAGTAAACTGAAATGATATAAAGCATACAAAATACATTATAAATTACTTTTTTTTTTTTTTTTTTTTCCTGTTTTTTTTTTAATGACAAAAACGTTTAGCTGGGACATTAAAAATACATTTTTGACTAAATTTGATGACTTTATAATGCAAATTCATGCTGTAGTTTGAACTGCATCATTATAATTTTATGAACTGCGAACTGATTTGAGAAGTCGCATTAAATGATATTTGTAAATAAATGCTGCTTTGGATTTTAGGGGCTATTTGATGAAAATTGTCAATTAGTGAGTCGTTTTTAACCGAATCTTTGAATCTAATCGTTCGAATGAATCAATTCGCGGACGCTCTGACACAGGACGTTTTAACAACAGAGACCATGTTGTTTTCACCCCAAACTTTGAGATTGCTGACGACATCTCTGTGCAAGACTCACCCCTGTGTTTTCAGTCCGTTCTCTTGTTGACGCTCGTAATTTGAGAGTCTGGTTATAATCCAGTTAAGTTAGTAAATTGTGTTCCTGTGTATAGGTCCTTGTTTGATGACAGTTGACTCTGAGTGTAATCATGTTAAGCGAAAAGCCTGCAGCAATTCGTAGTGATCCTGGACGGAACTGTTTATGCAGGCTGTGCTGTAGTGGTTTTATCTTAATGAATAAGGAGGTGCTGCTGCTTCTGGCTGTATGTTGACATCTCGTGAAGCATTTTAGCATTTCCTTATATGGCCAGTCTGCATCATCACATACAGTAGGACTCTCCTTAAAATAAACAGCAATGGCTCTAGCTTGCTATAGAAGCATGGCATTAATAATTAGTCTTTTCTAAACAAGCATTCTTCAGACTCTGACTGGGCCCTTTAAGTAAATGTAGGAGTTCAGTGCTGGCTGTCAAGGTTATCTGTGTTGCTTTCTAGTTTTTCATATCTCAGCTGACAATATAACATGCACTTTGGCCCAGGTAGTTACCTTTAGTGGAAGGCCTTTGCTTATTGCTGGACTGGGTCTTAAGCAGAGGTTATTTGTTATGCATGCAATAAAAACATAAATATGCACTTATGTTTTGATGTTGTAACAATATTATATATATTTAAACTATTTAAGAATATACAATGCAATTTTTAAAAATGTAGCATATGTTAAAAGCCTGTACGTTTTCTCATATTTTAGTGCTGCCTTTAAAATTTTTAAATGATTAATCATCCAAAATAAAAAAATTTGCATCCAAAATGAATTTGTTTACATGGTGTTTATGCTATATTTTGTGTGTGTGTGTATATATGTATTTAATATAATATATTAAAAATATATATGCATGTATTTATACATGAATATACACTGTGCACATGCATTATGTAAACAAAATGCAAATTGTGATTATATATACAATTCTAAATTGGTTATGGCTTGATGCGTGCAGTAAATGTTTTTTATTTTCTCACAAAAAAAAAGTTTATACTTTTTTTTTTTTTTTTTTTTTTATTAGAAGTAATCTGATTCTGTAACCATTACTTGTAATGCATTACCCCAAAATTGCTCATCAGTGCATGGATTATGTAGTGAGTTGCATTGTATTAATTGCGTTTAGCATTGTGATTCTGCTTCAGTCCACTAGGAAGCCACAGCTACAGCGGCATGGCTAAAACACAATTTTT
This sequence comes from Enteromius radiatus, assembly GCA_032357445.1. Lineage (NCBI taxonomy): Eukaryota > Metazoa > Chordata > Actinopteri > Cypriniformes > Cyprinidae > Enteromius > Enteromius radiatus. The sequence continues at coordinate 11,912,206 of JAUCMS010000055.1, forward strand.
CTACATCAACGCCCAAGCTTCATAAAGCAGCATTGAGATTCCCTGCAGTCAGCGAAAGCGTGTGTTTGTCAGGTATCAGGAGCAGCCTGTAGCTCTCCACAGGTCATGTGTTTTCACCCTTTGACAGTGTAATTCATGCAGGTCCTCTGAGACTCCCTCCCAACGCCTGTTAGTGTCGTCCCAGAGGCCTAGCCTTCTCTCATCCATTAGCGCTGCTGTCATTATGTGCTACATGATGTGTTCGAACCACAGCAGAAGAAGTCTCTCGCTCTGGTTAATACTGCCGTTTGTAACCAAATTACACCGTAGCCAAAACCTGGTTGCAAAGACACGCCCGACAAGTCTCTGAATGGGTGCTGTCAGCATTTGTGGGGTGTAGGTGTCAGTGTCTATGTGAATTGCGTGTGAACGTATGATCTTGAGCTTTTACACTGTTCCTCTGTGCTCTCCAAGGCTGAGGGCGATGTAGCTTCCCTGAACAGACGTATCCAGCTGGTTGAGGAGGAGTTGGATCGCGCACAGGAGCGTTTGGCCACTGCCCTGCAGAAGCTGGAGGAGGCCGAGAAGGCTGCCGATGAAAGCGAGAGGTTGGTACAGTACACTTGCACTCACTTTACAATTAAAGTGAAAGGAAGTCTATTTGTGTGGACATTGCTGTGCAAGACTACTAATAGAATTTTGTGAGTGTATTTTCGCTTTCATTTTGACGTTTTCATTGCCTTCAAAGGCTGACTATAGCATTAAGATTTTAAGTGTCAGCTGAGGGCTATTTAATTGGTTGGACCTACTGAACACGCATGCTCTTTACTGAATGAATTGGCTGCCTCTTGTATGCAAACCGAATGAACACAGAATCTCATTTGCGAACGAACTGAATAAGCAAATAAATGTTTGTGATTAAACGCAGTCTTGTATTTGCGAATGATTCATTTAGAATGAACTTGCTGACTTGTTTGTGAATGAACCGAATAAAGACTCGCTTATGAACAAATTGTATTGACGCTGTTAAATGGTGTCTCTCTTGTGCTTAAGTGATTGAACTCAGTATATTGCAATTAAATTAATTGAATAAACTCAGTATTTATTCTTTTAAATAAACACAATGCAATATCTCGCTTGTGAATTGAACAGACTCTGCATCTCGCACTCTCAAAAGAATTGTTTGAGTGAATGATTCACTGACTCATTCATTGAATATAACCTTTTTTGAATGGTTCACATCCAGCAACAGGTCAAAAAACACTTTCATTGTTTTAGAAATGCATTTAATTTTACCTTATTTGCTCAACGACTCCCATACCATTAGTTGCGGGGAAGCCGCTATTTTACTGTTTTAAATATGACGTCTACTGGCAAGAATGAATTGGCATTTTTATTCAGAGCAATGCAAAAAGCCCATAAATGGGCGGGCAGTATGCTAATGTTTCATGTTGACGTCAACAAGAAACCGCTTGTGATTTTATTTATTTTATTTTTTTTCGACTCTTTCTTTTGAGAGCCAAAATTAATACACAGCTTCAGATTTGACACTTTGCAGGATGTTTTCATTCACTTCGAGCTGTTACACACTGCATGAAAGGTCATTTGCAAAAACCCAAAATAGAGGCGCTTTAAATCACTGAGACTCAACTAAATAGTCCTGCTTTATGTGTGAGATTAAAATGTATAAATTGTAATGTTTCTCCTTTGTTTTGTTTTTAAAGATTGATTTTTGCCTTTTTTAGGATGGGACTGTATTGTAGACAGGAAGTGAAAAGAGGGTGCAGGCAGTGGTTTTGAAAAAGCTCTGTGAGCCTTGAACTCGGGAGGGGTGACGCGCAATGCCCTTGAGGATATTGGCACAGACAGTTCAATTAATCTTATCTTGTGCAGCCAAATTAGTTACAAATAGAAAAAAATGAATATCAAAATATAATTATTCCAAATATATTCATTATCTATGCTTATTAAAAAAAGATACATCTATCAAATTAAATAAATGAATTGAACATTTTATCGCTGTATGAGTTTGTCCAAGCTGCCAAGCCCTATCATATACAATACATGTGTACAGGGCCATAGCATACCGCGGTATTGTGAAGTACAATGCAATGCTGCATGTGGCGCTCTCTGTAGGACCGTCGGCCTGATTCACTGAAGCAGAACGAGTCAGTTGAGCAGGTCCACACCCCGTCCCTCCCCCTCTCGCAGTAACTGTGGTTACTGTGTGCAGCTCCGCCGATGTGTGTGTTGCTATTGAAAATGACAACATGCTGCCACTTCCTAGCCTGCACCGCACATCTGGTGCCCTGCATAAAGACTGTTTGTGTGCGCTGAGGGAAGTCCATGTAATTTGCTAATCCCCAGCACCACGACCCTACATGAGTAGTTTATAATGGTAATTGTTTAGGCAAACATCACCATTAATATTATTATTATTATTGCACTTCAATTTGGGGTTTTTATTTTATCTTCATTTTAAAATTCTGTCATTAATTACTCATGTCGATCCAAACCTGTAAGACCTTTGTTCATCTTCAGAACCCAAATTAAGATTTTTTATGAAATCTGAGAGCTGGTTTGTGGCGCTATGAGAATACCTTTTTGTGCAAAGAAAACAAAATGAACAATTTACTAAATGCTTCTCCACGCATGGCAGAAGAATCAAGGATATGCAGTCGGTTGTAGTTGCGTGATGCTGTTTTTGGCCTAAACAACTGACGTGAGCTGTTTGCGTAGTGCCAGTGGGTTCCTGAATAAACAGCAATTTGTAGAGGCACTAGGCTGCGTTTCCCTTCCTTTGTTTACACACACAGTGTCCCTCTGTCTCCAGCCCAGCTCGCCTGCATAGAACCACTCTGTACCGAGACCTGGTCTAGCTCTTTCTCCCTCCCATTCATCTGTTCGGACTGTTGTGGTAATACAAGAAAACATGGGTTTAGAAGCTAAAACTGCGTCTTTGATCCCAGAGCTTAGCTGCAGACACGTTGGCGGCTTTAAATGTAATTTGTAGCGTGTTATTGATCCGAATTCGGTCATGGTGATGCTGTGGAGAGGTTTCATTCTCTCTCTTTCAATCCATGTCTTGCTTCCTCCTTCCAGAGGCATGAAGGTCATTGAGAACAGAGCTCTGAAGGACGAGGAGAAGATGGAGATCCAGGAGATCCAGCTCAAGGAGGCCAAACACATTGCTGAGGAGGCCGACCGCAAATACGAGGAGGCAGGTTTTCTCAACCAATAAACCACATGTGCATTACTTCCTGCCTAGTCACATGACCTTTCGCACTAAAAGTGTGAACAAGCAGATGCTTGCAGTTTAGCACAAGCATAACGATTTGCTGTGTTTTATAATGTGATCAGATATAGCTTTGTGATTTTTCATCTGTTTGCCTTTTGTTTGTTCACGATTTTTCTTTTTTTTTTTTTTTTTTGTTGTCTTGTTTGTTTTTAATTTTTCCTGTCCCATGATCGTGTGTGTGTGCGCACAGGTGGCCCGTAAGCTGGTGATCGTTGAGGGTGAGCTGGAGCGCACAGAGGAGCGCGCCGAGCTGAATGAGAGGTATGAGGCTTTCCTCCAGCCTCTGCATGTCTGCGAACCTACAAACACACACATTCATATTCATGCATGTGCTTGACCCTCTTCACACACTCACACGCCTACAGTTTCTGTATTAGGAGGCATACACCAAATACAACAGACGCTAGCTGGCCCTTTACTTTCTGAGACCAGTATATGCAAATATAATAATCTGATTGCTGTGCCTTTTTTTTTTTTTCTTTAAATCTTGGTTTCTCTCATAAAGTCCTTTTTGTAACCAGTATAAGAGTCTCTTCTGACATATAAATATTATGCCAGCCTCCAGCTTTTTGTGATTGGTCCATTGTTTTAAAACTGTTATCATACCGTAAACACTACTTTTAACTTGAAATCAATTCTCTGAATGGCATCCTCAGGTGTTGTGATCTATGCCATTATACAAATATAAGTGTCTGTAAAACAAAAAAAAGCAGTAGATCAGTAAGTTGTGTATCTGCATACAAATTCATTAAATTATAGGTCGTCCAAGTGTTTTCCTCTTCCGATTCTGACTCAAGTTTGCACTAAATGCACATATCAACAGTAGCTTAGATTTAATGTGACACTGTGTACATCCCCTAAAAGTTTCACTACCATATTGCTAATGGCTAATACCTGCTTGACATTTCTTTTTCTGTTTTGGTTGTCTTATGTTTTTTTTTTTTTTTCATTTTTGCATGCACCGTTAACTTGCATGTGGCCCGTTTTTGGAATGGCCTTCCCTCTGCACACACTAACAGACGCCTTCGAAGATCACAAGATGAGCTTCGAGTGTTGGACCAAACCTATAAGTCATTAAAGGCATCAGAAGAACAGGTACTACTTGGGTCACATAACCTTGTGCACTCTGTAGTAGGCAAAACCACAGTTTCCCTTGCTTTTCCACCCATGCAGCTTTATTTGGTCTATCTTTTTGTTTGTTTGTTTCACGCCCTTCTAACTTGGCAGGAATGCTGCAACTTGATTTCATCTCATACGGTGTAAATCCTAACAACTTGCATGCAGCATGTAGACTTTGATTCATGGCACATGGCACATTCCTGCTGTGTTAAGGGGACTTCATGTTCCCCTTGTCCTCCATCCCAGTTTTTGATTGATTTTTGAGTTTTTGTTTCTTTTTGTTCCTCTCTTCCCTGATGTCCCTCTGTTCCTGCTTCTGGTTGTCCTCCTCTCAATGTACCTTTCCCCCTCCTCTCCTCTCCTCTATGTTCTGTGTATAAAACACCAGCAAATGCTCTGAGCTTGAGGAAGAGTTGAAAACTGTGACCAACAACCTGAAGTCCCTGGAAGCCCAGGCTGAGAAGGTAGGTGTGCTCTGTTGCTCTCCCAGGCACACGTCTACCCCTCCTCCTCAACAAACCGGGATAACCAGTGTTTCTATATGTTTAGCAAACCATCTTTTGTCTGTATATGTCAATGAAGGGTTGAATTATTTGCTTGCTTGCGTTTTCTGATTTGTACTGTTGTGGTGCTGGTGTAACTGGTGCATCAGAATCAGCATCTTCCACCTAAAAAAAGGTCCTTGCACACAGTTTGAAATTTTCACACATTGAAAAATGAAACCAGATTTTATGAGTTTTCGCATCTGTAGCAAGCATTTTGATAGGAAATGATGACGAATGCGGAAAATGCAAAAAAACGCATACGAAAATTTCTGACTCCGTATTCAAGGACCTTCAGTCTGTGAGCAAGTTAACTTTAACTACGGATGCAGAAACAGACATGTATGAATATCTGTATCTGCAGTAGACTTTAACAGATGATTTTGATCAACATTATCTTGCATGACATGGAAAAAAGTACCATATTTTAATATAAGGATATATATTGTTATATTGAGTTAATGCTAGTACTGTCAAATCGGTTGACAATAATAATGTAAACAATTATATTTTGAATGCAATTAATTGTTTTAACAGCCCTAGTATATGGCTGGCTGTGTGTGTGTATGTGTATATGTATATGTATATGTATATGTATATGTGTTATGTGCAGTAACAAAGCCTGAGTGCTATTGAGCAGAGAGCTAATGCCGGGTTAAATGCTAGTGTGTTGGTTTGTGTTTTGACGTCTGTCACTCTTATGATGTCTGCAGTACTCCCAGAAAGAAGACAAATATGAGGAGGAGATCAAGGTCCTCACTGACAAACTAAAGGAGGTACGAACACCTTTCATGATATTTAGCCATGCTATTACTGTGACCTGGCTAATATATAAGTCTTATATCACTATGTGAATACTTTTAGATCACGGTTACGGTGTCTATAACACACACACACAGTAATAACTTCTCTTTTGTTTTTTTCCACCATTTATGATCATTTAAATGCTTGATTAGCTACAAATGACTGTCCGAGCAGTCTTAATGGTTTTGTTTGTTTTCTCTGCTGCAGGCCGAGACCCGTGCTGAGTTCGCTGAGAGGTCAGTCGCCAAGCTTGAGAAGACCATCGACGACCTTGAAGGTACGACTTTCATTTTGAGTCATTTGAGCCCCCGTCAAATGTTCATTCACCTGCGTGATTGTGAAGTATTCAGAGCGACTACCTCTTTCGCTTCAGGTCATAAAGCTTTTAACCTTTTATTTCTCTACCGTCGTTCTGTTCCTCAAACCTTCTGCCCTACTGGCCTTCTTTCAGCTTCCTTATTGCTTCAGTCGCACAATTAAGCATTACCTCTTTCGGAGTGAGCAGTCATTGTGCAGATCTACACGCATAGACTTCACTTTGTTTTGTAAGACGACGCTCGTGTTACTGAGGTCCAATTACACGCAGCATTTAAGCTTGATTAGGCTTTTATGAGCCGCTCTTATATAGTCTTCTCCTGTTCTGCTCGTATTTGGATTTACACAAGCCCAAGTTCATTTTCATAACTGTACCGCCGTGTTTGCACTTTGTTAATGTATCTGTGATAATTCAACATCCTGGTTAGAAAGGCATCAGTAAGAACCTTAACAGGGATCGTTTATCAAAAAAATAATTTATTAGCATTCATGTCGAAAAGGTTTTATTTCGTTTATTTGTGTGGAACATGAACAATCCCAGAGTGCTCCTTTGCCATACAGACAACTGAAAATTAGTCCCAAAAGACAAAAGCACCTTTTAAGGAATATTTACACAACTGTTCAATTTGGGGTGGTTTTCAAATTTATTCAGTGGATGCATTAAATTGATCAGAAGGTACAGGACAGGCATTTATTATAAAAGGTTTCTGTTTTACATAAATGCTGTTTCTATTCATTTAAAGTGCATATTGCAGGTTAGAGACTCCAGTGAGTCAATGTATAGAAAAATAATGTAGGAACTAGATTTTCTATA
>JAUCMS010000055.1:11936205-11948297 GCA_032357445.1 Enteromius radiatus
TACTATATAGAACCTACTGTCTTAACGGTCGGGTAGTACGTTCAATTTTAAATGTAGTACCTACTTAAGCAGTATGCAATTTCGGACGCAGCACAGGTGGTTTGATCAAGCATTTGAACAGAATTGACTCAATAGAATGAATCATTTGCGAATGGGCATCGTTCATTACCCAGAGAAAAGTAGACGGCACATTTTGGAATAAATGGAAGCATTTTAACTTGCATTAAGATGAAAGGAGAGGAGCGCCACAATAACGAAGTAAAAGTTGTTGTTTTTTCCACTACAAATTTATTAGTTAAGAGTAAAAGTACCCATCTTTAAATATACTCTAAAATAATTAGTTACCCATAAATTTTATACAAGTAAATGCTCCTGCAGAGCGTTAATGATAGTTAAGAGTATTCAAATAAAATTAATTAAAAAAAAATATTAATTTATTCATTCTTCTTTTTTAAATTAAGCCTTTAAGAGATGGAAACTCAACAAACCATTCCACTTAATTCAATCTTTTTAATAGAAGTTTGAAGAATTTAAGTTTATCTAAATATTTAAATCTTGGACAGTCAGAAGTAATAGTGAAAAGAGAACACTGGTTAGTTAATATTTATACATCTTCATTTGTCTCACTGGAATCCCAATGCATTGTGGGATACATTAATTACTTGTTAGTTGCAATTAATTAATTGTTAAAAGCGCTATATAAATAAAAGTGACTTGACTTGACATTATGCATGAAATTTGCTCTGCTGTATAATGTGTATTTAGACAGTTAATCTTAGACATACAGAAATTGTAAACAGTAGCCTATACACATACTGCAGAAAAAGTAACATGATTATATGACATGAACATGTTTGGTTTTTAAAAGGTTTGAATATTGTCCCAATATATTTGATAAAATGATTCTATATCCAGTACGGTGGTGTGGATTAATTTCCGGTATAATCCAGTAGAAATAAAAAAGGAATGAGTATAATGAGTATAATATAAAAAGTTTAAGCTAACACAAAAACAGCACACTGTAAAAAATATATGTACATGGCAAATATGACCATTATATTATATATTATCAACTCTTCTATATCTAATTAAAATTAAAAATCTATGCTAAGGATGCTCGTTTTGAAATGTATTTCTTTCCATTGAACATCTGATATGGTAACAGTTTGCTTGTAAATAATCTGCATCCTTTTTACATATTTAAATGAAGGTGTTTTAATTGACAGAACTATTTATAAAATCTATGAACATTAAGAAAGATATTTTGAGAGTAGCTGGCAAGTTGAGCTACTGTGCAATTGACAAATTTTCACATTGAATTCAAGACCTCCACAAGGGGGCGATGTTAGAAGGTAAAGTAATCACAGTTGTCCACAACATCAGAATTTTTTTTTAAACACCGAGTGTGGAGTGAATGTGAGTTCACATTCATCTGTTTCAGAAGTCGAGTCACGCTGTGTGACTGCTTGACTGGACTCTCCAGTACTCAGGCGCTGGCTGATTCCGGGGTTTTCTCTTTATCCTGGAAAAAAAATAGAAACAAAATTATAATCCACCAGAACTGTTACTTTCCTGCAGGTTTTGGGGGTTCAAAAAGACAACATAAAATATTATGTTAGCATGGATAATTAAAAAAAAAACATTATGGGTTTAAGTTAAGCACATTCGATGGCATTAAGAAAAGTTGATTACCATTTTAAAAAAAGAAAAGAAAAAACTTTAAACTTTAAAAATGTATCTATTTTTTTCCACTTACTTATTTGTCCGTATTGTAAGTGTTAGCCTACGCTAAATTATTCACTCAACCGATTCGTTAAAAATGATTCATAAAAACGATGCATTCTGCTGTCACTTTATTTTGATCTTTATTCGTTAGCAATGGAAAAACAGTTGTAAGTTATTCGATATTAACGTATTAACTGTTTACAGAAATGTAGCATTCAGATTATTTTGAAAAGCAGAAGTAAGTTTTTTTTTTATGATTGAGTTAAGTTTGATTAGCCGCTAAATAAGCTAACTAAGTTTTATTACAGAGTGTAGGAATGGTCAAACTGTTCGTCAAAACCAATACCATTACGTTTAAGGTAATGATTATGCATTACAATTATATGATAACAAATACCAGTTTGCAACATGAAGCAGCATTTTCGTACAAGGAGGCAACACCGGAAGTCTTGCGCATTTAACTTACAAATGGCCGTGTTTTTGCGTTATAACAAAGACTTCGGGGACTTTGGTTATAATAAAGTGGGAAAAAGTGAGTATTTATAGTTATTTTTCAAAATATCAATACAGCTGTGATTACTTCACAGCCTCATGCCTGCTTTGCGGGAACTAGTAATCTTGTTCTTGTGATATTTATATCGACTTCAACTGTATGGGACAGTAGACGTTTTATTATCTGATTAATTGTTTTCTGTGGTAATCCACCGCATGTCTATTTGTAATATCGAAAAAAAACGTGTATTGAATGTGAAAAGTCAGCGTCTAAGCCCACGTGACTCACTTGCAGATGTAGTAGATGACCACAGCGAGCACCACTAGGATGAGGAGGGCGATGATGACCACAGCAGCGATCATGCCCTTCTCCTCACTGTACCGGGAGAAACTGAACAGCTGGTACTGCTCACATCTGCTGCCCTCATAGTTTGCACTGCAGCTGCAGGACAGGACAGGGGTTTCAAGCGAAGCATGTCATAGGTATTTTATAATGTAAATGAAAAAAAGAAAAAGAAATTCTGTTCGTGAGGGTACTTACACACATGTGGGAGTAGACACCGACTGTATTTTAAAGCATGTTCCTCCATTCATGCAAAAGTTGGCTTCTGACCCACTGCAAGGGTCACCGTGTTCTATAATAAGAGGAAACCCAAAGGAAACAACAAACACAGAGCAATTTGGTTTTTAATTTGCATTTGCATATCAAGAATTCCACATCACGGAAACAGCAGCGTATAATTTATTCTAGCGCATAATATTTTCCCTATTTTGTTTTTAGATGTTTGTATTACCTGCCATCATGGGAAATACTAAACAGATCTTCTCGTAATGGAAATTTCAACTGACGGCAGTCACCTGATGATCACCTGAGAATAAAGTAAATGTGGTCAGGTTATCTTACGTTTGTCTAGAAAGGTTACGATAAGGTTTCGATTAGCTGATTATTGGTTGCTTTCAAAAGATTTCAACATTTATACAGAATAAACATGCAATATGTAAGAATCATTAACACAATAAGTATCTGTCAACATTTATCCATCCACATATATATCATATAAAAACACTTATATATATATATTATGGGTGTACATTTACAAACACTCTATATCTGACTGTATTGGCTCTGTAATATGAAAATATTACATATTTTATTCAATAACGATTATTTAATATTTAAACTGTGACAGTTTTAGGCTTTTGATGAAGTGTTCTGCTTCCCAGATTAGTTTTCTTGAGAAAAAGATCCTATTCTATAGTTTCAAATGGATCTCAGGTTTGCCAAGACACCAAAATCTAGAGTCAAATGTTAAAGGTTTTCAATCTGAAATCAAATATATTACATCAAATACTCAAACTGAATTTCTCATTTAGATTTCTAGAGAATTTTGGAAAAAAAACATGTGACAAAATGGATATTTAAATGAAACATTACATCACTTTTTTTTTTTTCATAAATTCATAAAATGCCCGTTCTCACCTGTTTACAGATTTTGCGCTTGACTTCATGCACTTTTCGAAGGCTTGAGTTTTTAAAAGCTTGCTGAGATGTATTAAATCCTAATGGCACGCTGTGTTTCAGGGAAATGGCAGTGAAGACTTACCGTCCAGGTGAGGTGAGTAACCTTGTCTTCCTCAAATAACTTCTAAACGTCACCGTGTGTTTCAGAGCCACGTACGTGCGATGGGCGGATCTCTATGAGCTCAGAAATGTTGTGATTGCTGTTTGTCCACATTTGTGAATGGAACGATTCTCATCATGCGTCGGTAGAAAATAACCACAGGAGTTAATTGGAAGGGAATTACCTGCCGTTGCATCACAAACTTCCATCAAAAAAAAAGACATTGTGACTTTCCGTAACGAAGAACGCTGCTCAGAAAAGTCACTTACCATATTTATTGCACCTTTTTGGATTTTGAGCAGATTCAAACATTTGAGATTGGATCACAAAGATTGAAACTTGAGGTTCCTTCAGACATGTATTAATAGAAACTGTGAGGGGTGGTAGTGTTATTTTAAGTGCATTAAGAGCAGGTGTGGTTCTCAGCGAGACTGCTTTGCTCTCTCTTGTGTGTAGGCCGGCTGGGTTTGGTGTCAGACTCAGGTATGCCAGATATGCTAATGGGGAAGTTTTGTGCGTGTCGCAGGTATGCATGGAATCGTGGGAACTTTGCAGACTTTAATCGCTTGTTTACATTCCTTGTTTAAAGGGCACACGAAGGACAAAAGGCAACATCATGTTGAGTCACCAAAAACCGTTAGAATGGGATAGTTGTGAGGTTTCGGTGCCACAAGGCCAAACAACCACAGCTTCAACAACAGAAATGTGTTCTGTTTACATTCTAATTTTTTTTATTTGTCATAATTTCACAAATGCAACAGTGCAGCAAACACTTTTTTCATGCATTTTGGACTTTTTGGTATTTTTTTTCACAGATTAGTGGAAAGCAAACATCCAAAAGACACTGTTGAGTGCTTCTTTTATAGCACTTTTATCTACTTATTGATTATATATAACATTTTATTCCCCAATAATTGTCAGAATGTATTGTTTTCCGTCTGTTCTGAATTTTCTGAATTATGGAGTGACAAAATGATGCAACCAAAATTCCCTCTGTAAAATCTTTTGATTATGTCAAAAAACAAACAGATTTTTGTACTAGAAGTTTATGCAAATTAGCGCATATTTGACTAACTAATGCATTATTTGCACATTTAAACCTAACATTTGTAGAAAACGTGTAATACAAAAAATGTTTTTAATTATCAGTGTATTTTTACCCCATTCACTTGCAGTGTCTAGCCTTAAGGAAAATCTAACTTTTAGAATTTTGGAATCAGTAAGAATTTTGTCTTGAAAGATTGTTTTTATTTAGTCAAGATACATTAAATAGATCATTCTGTAAATGATAATAAAGACATTTACAGTATTATGTTAAGATTTCTATTTTAAATATATATTTTTAAACTTTCTATTCGTCAAAAAATCCCGAAAATAAAGTGTATCGTGGTTTCCTCAAAAATTATAAGCAGCACAACGATTTTCAACACAGATATTAATAAGAAATATTTCTTGAGCAGCAAGTCAGCATATAAGAATGATTTCTGAACGACACTCAAGACTGAAGTAATGATGCTGAAAATTCAGCTTTGATCATAGGAATAAATTAGATTTTAGAAATTATTATCTTTTTTAAATTGTAATTATTTTTACTGTTTAATCAACTGAGCATAAGAGGCTTTAAAAAAAACACGATACCACAAAATATTACCTCTCCAAACTTTTGAACAGTTTGTTGACTTAATAAACTTGTCAATTTAATATGTAAAAAAATATATTAAGTTAAAAAGGTAAACAATTTTTTTTCTCCCAGAATTACATATCTAAAAAATAGTCAAAGGATTCATTGCATTAAAAATATAAAGTTTTTTTCACATAATATATGTTTACATGTATATTTATTATGTATATATAAATATAAACACTTGCATGTATATATTTAAGAAAATATGTAGTGTTTATGTTTTAAATATATTTATATATAATATAAATTATATGAATGTAAATGTATACATGTAAATATTTTTAAAATACAAGCTGTATGTGTGTGCTTATATATATATATATATATATATATAAAATTAATTAATTTTTAATTATTAATTAATTATTTGACAGCACTATTTATCAAATTTTATTTTATTTTTTCAGAATTTCAGAATTTAAAAAAGTGTATTGTGCAGTAATAGTGCTAGTCTGGTGATCTTGTATATCACTTTAATATAATAAAATGACAACTGTCAGATACAGTGTAATAATAATCACAGCAGTGATTTGATACACACCTGAAAAAAATGATAACCTAAAAATGATAATACCTAAGTAAACTCAGGCAACCTGAATACTTTATAGCTAATTTTATAGCTAAAATCAAGTCACTCTACAGGAACTATTGCAAGTCACCCCTGTAATGATGGAAACTTCACAGTAAGGTAGGATAAGTATTATAGTTGAATGATGTACATTGGTATGATAGCATTATGCGCAGTGATAGTGTTTGATGGTTTGATGTTATTACTATTGTAAGATAGTACTATAATGAGATGTACAGTCGTAATGTGATAGTCTTATCTGAAAGTCTGAAGCAGCTAAGACATGTTTTGTTTCTCTCTTCCTCGTTCTCCATCTCTCTCACACACCTCCCCGATCGACAGTCACGTTTGAAACGCATTCCTCACATCTCAATGTCACCTCTGCCATCTCCATACGCTCAGTCATGACTCGTGACAGCTCCTGCCGTTATGTACATGACTGATGCGTGTTTGCAGCACGCAGTAGTAGGCTAATTGTGATGGAACGGGACGCGCGTAACGCGTGAGAATATTCGCGCCTCAACGGGCAGTAAGGTGTTTCGATGGATGCGAGGTTATCCCGAAGAGCATTTGCCATCTCTCGGACAGAAAGCCAATAGAAACGCGTTTTCTCTACGTAATGAATCCCCTCCTCCTCCTCCACCACCACCTCCTCCGACATAACGGAGCGATGCTGGCGTTCATGCTTCAATCGAATCGCGTCTAATCGTAACGCGGCTTCGGCGCGATGGAGACGGAGTCCCTGGCGTGATTTGAAGGGGGAAGCCCTCAGCACAACACGATAGATAGGCTACACAATGCACTCCCCCTGTCGCGAATACGATGCCTTCCTCTGGACGTTTGGACTCCTAATATCACCTCGCTGAGCGATGATGCTCGCGTTACTGCTCGCCTTTGCTCATCGTCCGCTTTATTCGCGAAAGAAGCAGCAGAACGGATGCTTGACCACTGCGAAACTGCCTTCACGCTTCAAGCCTCTTCTGATTATCGGCAAGGGACACATTATCATAACCACGAGGGCCAGGGAGACACGATTAAAGTTTCAACGATGTAAATCGAGGTAGGTCAGCCCTTGGAGACGCGAATTTCATCACTGCTTCTTCCCGCTTTCATTCCACCAATTATTGGCTTAATAGGTGTCTGCTGTTATTTTGGTAATTGCATCACTAAATCACGAACTGTCATGGTGCTGACTAGGTGATGCTTTAATCAGAAGACCCCACTTCATCCAATAGCTCCTCTAGGCCTGGGAAACACAAGACATGTCTTCCATTTTTATAGCCTATGTAGTAGCCTATATTACAGTGCGCATCTGATGTTGTGTTGATGAGGAATTTTAAGTGGGTTGGAGCTTGGAAAAGAGCGTCAAAATGACACGAAATGGTTCCATCGCCATGTTTCTTGCACGTATTTTGGCTTTCGTGATAAATGAATGTGTTCCGTCTGATTAAGTTCACTAAACTTCTGGCATCTACGAACTTTGGTTCTGTAGGTCCATTGTAGGTCTTTGGGCACGTGGTCAACACAACACATTCAAACGAGCGTCGATGTGAGACGTGCCTGATTCAAATCAGTTCAGTGAAGCAATAATTCGCCCGTTAGATTTATCGTTCTCCATCTGGAAGACGTGTACACACCACGCACTGCAGGTTGAGAAACGCTCCATTAGCCCGCATGACCTGAATTTCCCTTTAGCTAGCATCGAAGAGTAACCTATTACTAAATGATTTGAGGGAGCTGAGATGAGCTTGGCAGTAAAATATGTTGTTTTACCTATAAGTATGATTCAATTATGTTTTCAAAAACGTAAAAGTTGGATCAGTCAGAGCGCGCGCTAAATGTGTACCCTTGCGTGAGGAGGTAACCATAGCAACAACACTGTCGGGTCGCTCAATATCGGGCTGTACGTTGACAAAACATAACGGGATTGTAAGCATTCGTCATTTATTACAGGTTTAAAAATATTGTACAAATTTGTTTATGTTTTAAAAAAGTCTTTAACACCTAGCTAACTGCAGGCCTATAGCATGAGATGCTCAGGAAATTCCTTTAAAACATAGCACTTCGCTGAACTTAAGCAAGATTGAAGTCTTCACATTTTTTCTTTTTGATAACGTTGCTTCAGTGCATTAGTTAACATGAACTGAACTCTGAATTATGAATAATGAATTCTGAAGCATTAATGTTAATTCCAACAAAGCCACTATTGCTAAGGTTTTTTTAAATATTAGGTAATATTATATTATGCTGACTGTGTAAGGCTAGGTAAAATATGCATAATTCGTATCATATCATGTGTGACCCTGGATCATAAAACCAAATAAATACATAATCGCTAAAAAGCTTTCCATATATCTTGTTAGGAAAGGACAATATATGGCAGAGATACAGCTATTTGAAAATCGATATTCTGATGGTGCAAAAAAAACAAACTTATTTATATAAATATTTTTAAAATATAATTTTTAAAGTTGTCTAATGTCAGAATATCCTCATGCAACATGATATATATTAATGATTTTTGGCAAAATTCATTTTGACCTATACAGTGTATTGTTGGCTAATGCATACAATTTTATTTAAGTCAAAAGAATGATTTAATATGATTTTACGTGATTAGAGTACATTTAGGGGACAGATCAGGTATAGTAGTGTAACTAGAAGAAATGCAAGTTCTTTTTAATTCACGTTTCAGTTGTATTCAATTCACATTTATTTGTTGTGGGCTATTCACAAGAAGTATTGTTGCAAAGCAGCTATTAAATAATCCATTAAATAATCTACAATAGGCTTTACAATTAAATATTAACATTAAAATAATTATATAAAAACAAAAACATACAAAAAGGCTTTAAATTAAATGACTACAAAAAAAGTTGAATGTAGATTGGAGGACCAAATGACAATGAAATATTAATTATAATTATGATTAAAAAATAATAATAATGACGCACAGACTTTGTGAATGTCCTGTGATTGACTGTTGCTCATTTAAATAGAATTTAGTTATCAAATTTAATATTGACATAGTTAGGCATATACATAATTATCTGTTTAACATTAAATTTAATAGTATTTCTTAACACTTTAAGGAAAGACCCTGCAGATTGATTTATTTTCTTTACCTTTTAGTACTTTTTGCTTAAACAAAAATGCTAAAAACGAACCCTCACGTCTTTCTTTCTCCTCTACCTTGTCCATCTATTCCGACTTCCTGTCTCACTGACCTGTGTACGCTGTGCCTTATTTGGCTTAATATGATTTGTCTTGTGTACTAGATTCACCTCGTCCCCCAGCCTGAGGTAATACCTCTTGTAAAAGCGCTAGAGTTTGAGACAGCAGTGTTTGTCAGGCGGTCTCAGTGAATAAAGTTTTCATCACAGCGCTTCAGTGATTGAAGCCGGTGGTAAACGAGCGCTACGGACCATTCTATTTATTGATGCCCGTCCATGCCGAGGTTGACAGCTTCATCGCACCTTGACACAAAAAAGGGCAAACGTAGGCAGTCTGAGCTGTGTGTAGTGCTTACTCTGCTGAAAATCAAGCTGTTTGTACAATAATAACCTTTTTTTTTTAAGGTTGTTATTAAATGTGAATGAAGCACTATGCACTCAGCTCACACATGCATATCATATGTAGGACAGTATGAATTCTGGGAATTCAAAGGGCCAGCCTTCGCTACAAGAATATGTCTTGTCCTGTTAGAGAGACCCCTTTTAAAGGGGTCAAAGAAAGTATCATCTTTAGCTCTCTGTAGCCACTTTTGATCCTATATAGCAAAAAAATAAAATTACATATATTATACACTGCTCAAAAAAATAAAAATAAACAACACAATGTAACTCCAAGTCAATCACACTTCTCACTTAGGAAGCAACACTGATTGACAATCAATTTCTCATGCTGCTGTGCAGATGGAAGAGACAACAGGTGGAAATTATAGGCAATTAGCAAGAAACCCCCAATAAAGGAGTGGTTTTGCGGGTGGTGACCACTGACCACTTCTCAGATCCTATGCTTTCTGGCTGATGTTTTGGTCTCTTTTGAATGCTGGCAGGGCTTTGACTCTAGTGGTAGCATGAGACGGAGTCTACAACCCACACGAGTGGCTCAGGTAGTGCAGCTCATCCAGGATGGCACATCAATGCGAGCTGTGTCAAGAAGGTTTGCTGTGTCTGTCAGCGTAGTGTCCAGAGCATGGAGGTGCTACCAGGAGACAGGCCAGTACATCAGGGGATGTGGAGGAGGCCGTAGGAGGGCAACAACCCAGCAGCAGGACCGCTACCTCCACCTTTGTGCAAGGAGGAACAGGAGGAGCACTGCCAGAGCCCTGCAAAATGACCTCCAGCAGGCCACAAATGTGCATGTGTCTGCTCAAATGGTCAGAAACAGACTCCATGAGGGTGGTATGAGGGCCCGACGTCCACAGGTGGGGGTTGTGCTCACAGCCCAACATCGTACAGGACGTTCTGCTGCCTGCAACGTCCTCCAGCATGACCGGTTTGGCAGTCGGTCAGTAATGGTGAAAATTTCTTTGGAGGGCCAGTTTGGATTAAGTTGATGCATACCAATTTTTAAGCCAATGCTTGCCTAGATATAGCTGAAAATATGTTTTTTTCTACCCTATAGCGCCCCCAAGTGGCAGAGCTTCGTTTGAAAAAAAAAAGCTAAAGTTTGAGCTTATACACGTGTGTACCGAGTTTGGTGAAGATAGCTCATTCCGTTCCATAGTTATAGTCTCAAGAACATTTGGCTAACGTTAGCATGCACGCTAATTGGCCTATTAAAATTTCAACTTTTTTTTGATAATTATTTATATTGAGTGTCCACAGATTATTTCTGCAGTGGTTTGGTTTAACTACCAGTGGAAGACTGACTGCCATTAGGTACCGAGATGAGATCCTCAGACCCCTTGTGAGACCATTTGCTGTTGTGGTTGGCCTTGGGTTCCTCCTAATGCAAGGCAATGCTAGACCTCATGTGGCTGGAGTGTGTCAGCAGTTCCTGGAAGATGAAGGCATTGATGCTATGGACTGGCCCGTTCCATCCACCAATGCCACGTTGCACCACAGACTGTCCAGGAGTTGGCGGATGATTTAGTCCAGGTCTGGGAGGAGATCCCTCAGGAGACCATCCTCCACCTTATCAGAAGCATGCCCAGGCATTGTAGAGAGGTCATACAGGCACGTGGAGGTCACACACACTACTGAGCCTCGTTTTGACTTGTTTTGAGGACATTACATTAAAGTTGGATCAGCCTGTAGTGTGTGTTCACTTCAATTTTGAGTGTGACTCCAAATCCAGACTTCCGTGGATTAATAAATTTGATTTCCATTGATAATTTTTGTGTGATTTTGTTGTCAGCACATGCAACTATGTAAAGAACAAGTGTAAGTATTTAATAAGAATATTTAATTCATTCAGATCTAGGATGTTATTTTAGTGTTCCCTTTATTTTTTTGAGCAGTGTATATAGATAGAGGTGTTAAAACGTAAAAAAAAATTATATATATATATATATAGAGAGAGAGAGAGAGAGAGAGAATTTATAATCATTTTTTTAGACTGTGTATGTAAGAAATGATTGATTAAGTCTGGTTCGACTGGTATAGTACAAAGAATCGACTCTAAAGAATGATTCATTCTGTGATTTGACTCATGATCCATGAATTGAATTAGTGAACTAATTATCTTATATCAGTTGATTCTTTTAGTTGACTGGACTCAAATGATTTGTTCATGTGTTAGATTGATTTGTTTGTGATTGGTTCATGAATCTTCAGACGCGTTCTCGAATTGGTGATTCAAAATAGTAGTTTTCTAGTTAAACTCAACACGATCACTACCTGTTCTGTTTTTCATCTTATTGTGAACAATCTTTTTTTACCTTTCTAACCATCAACTGCTAGCTCGCATTCAGATCCTGGCCGTTTCTCAATGTCAAGGAAGGATCCTCGGAAGCCAGAATTTCGAGGATGCTACGTCATCGACATCCGTCGGA
>JAUCMS010000055.1:11952858-11964821 GCA_032357445.1 Enteromius radiatus
AGGGTCAAATTCTAGGGTTGTAAATGGACCTGTAAAACCGTTTCTGGGCATTTTCCCCCTTACCTAAGCTACATACCATTCTATGTACATATCAGACAACTATTTAAAATATTCTCTCTATGCATTCTATGGCACCTTTAATATTCATGATATTGAAATGTCTGTGCAAATGATTCAAATGCATGTGTGCTTAAAACACACTTTTTACCTTTGTATACCAGTGAGATAACGTTGATTGAATGTTCCTCACAGCCTTGCTTCTGTTCATGTCAAATGTTATGGTGAAGGAATATTAAACAAGAATCAGCTCTGAAGTACAACCAATACTAGCACCAGTGTTAGTTTGTATATTGTGTTATGAGGAAACGCTCGGTGTGCGGCCCTCACAGGAAGCTCCTGTATTCTGATGGCAGTGGTTTTCGGTGTCCAGGGAGAGAAGGAGAAGGAGGTTTGGGAGGTCGGTAGTGAATGCTGAGTGGATTACTTCAGCTGCCGTCTTTGTTCATCAGAGCTGCTCTTGTGTACTGTGCATTCAGAGCGAGTCTGAGAAGCAGAGAATAACACGATACATTTGACTCAATTACACACCACAGGATAGATTGCAAGTATACCGCAAAACTCCTTTATATTAAATCAAACCACAACCGCCATGTGGATATTATTTACACGTGCAGCACATATTGCTGACCTTGTTTTGTGAGAAGTAGATATACAAATACTTAAAGCAAGGAAAGTCAACAACCCCAGGATCTAAGGATGGTTATTTTACAGCTGATTATTCAGGAGCATCAATACAGAAACTGCATGGCGGAAGTCTTTTACTTCACTGTTTTGACATATTTTCTGAGATAAAACTGGGATTAGAGAATATCCAAAGCAGTTTTTTAATAGCAGTGACTTTTATTTTGTTTCACAGCCTACTTGCTACTGCTAGTCAGTAGGATGTGGTGGTGTTAGTGAAAGGAATATTCTTATTTTATATTGTATTTGATTGGTCAAATATATATTTTTATTGTTGTTTTTGTTTTTGGGGCAAACCAAACCCTTAAAACTATCCAGTATGGACTAAAACATGCATAACTACAAAAGTCTGATTTTTTTTTTTAAAAAATAACTGCACAAATGTTCTTTTTTTCTGAGATGGATTAAAGAAATAATATTTGGTTGAAATACAATATCAGTCCAAAGTTTTTGAACAGTAAGATTGTAGTAAAGTATTTTAAAATGTAATTTCTGTGATCTCAAAGCTGAATTTTAGGGTCATTACTCCAGTGACATTTGTAAATGTAACAAGAGTAGAATTTTTTCAGGTTTCTTTGATGAATGAAAAGTTCAGAAAACAGTGTTTATCTGAAATAGAAATCTTTTGCAACATTATAAATGTCTTATTCATCCATTTTAATCAATTTAAAGCATCCTTGCTAAATAAAAGGATTAATTTCTATCATCCCCCCCCTAAAAACTCGCAAAAGGCTCCAGGAATTTTGTCTATACTGTATAATGTTCTAAAAGCTTTTTATTTCAGATGAATGCTGGCCTTTTGAACTTTTTATTTATCACACAATCCTGAAAAAACATTATTCAGCTGTTTAAAAATGTAAAGTATTGATTTTAAATCAGGATATTATAATGATTTCAGAAGGATCATATGACACTGAGGACTGGGGTAATGATGCTGAAAATGTTGGTAACAGTGTTGAACACAATTTGCATTTGAATGTAAAAAATGGAATAGTATTAGTCTTTGATTCAGATAATGTTACTTATTGTGTTTTCAATTTGTTACTTTTTTGTAATGATTGATGGGAATATGGTAACAGGGTTGCAGGACACAGTTAAACATATATCTTTAGTATTTATGTTTTAACACAAAATGCATAACTGAGAATAGATGTTTAAAATACACATCTGGGGCTGGTTGCACCAGCTGGACGTACACTTGCTTGTATGTAAGATGTGGTTTAACCTGTGCATAGAATTTATACCCATTGCACCATCTTGGTCTAGTGCTACGCCTGACACAAAATCTTACGCCTAGTCAGAGGTGGGTGTAAAGTGAAAATTCATAATGTGCTCGGATATTATTAGATTTTAGGATTCATGTCAGTAAAGCATTACATTTTGAAAAAAACGCTGCAAGTTTTGTGCTTTGTTAGTTTTAATAAGGAATAAAGTATCAGCTTTCAAATTAGCCTTTATCATTTTACAAATATAAATGTGTTTTTTCAGCCACAGAAAGATGTAAAGTTACAGTTACCACAGGAAAGACATTTATTGTGCATAAACTCGATAGTCAGCTAGAAAAGTAGCTCTAGAGAGAAACATTGTATTACATTCATTTTATTGTACTTAACCTTTTTTCCTCATCAGTAGATGATATTATAAAAGTCGCACAACCATGTTCAGCCTGTAAATGTATCATATCATGTTATGTAGCTGCGGTGAAGTAACTGATGTCTTTCTACAATCATGACACAGATTTTCTCGAGTATTTTTCTGACCGTGTTCTGAGTGTTTTGATCATCTGGTCATGTTGTTATTGTTTGAATGTGTCCTTCTATTCACCAAACCAGGTGTGTGTGTGTGTGTGTGATTGTGCACACGTGCATGCATACTTATGTGCTCATGTTTTCACACACGCATGCTTACATGCACTCTGACACACCCTGAGGACGCCTTTGTGCTTGAAACAGGTCAGCTAACATTTAGCCTCCACTGTTCTGTCTAATGAGGTCTGTCTTGTTGTTTTGTGCAAAAGCTGATCATTTACTCGTCGCGACATTCAACATTTACAACAACACAGTCCTCTCTGCTTGTTCCCCTTGAAGAATACAGCACCATCCAATTTAACTAACAGACGCAGTTTATGATTTTGACCATGTAATAATTACACTCTGCTTTCTGCTTTCTGTCATATTCATATAACTCGTAATCTTCAGATTCAGTAATATCCCACTTACCATAAACACGGTACAAAATGGGACCTGATACTAAAATAAAAATATGAAATAGTAAGTAAAATGAGATCCTTCAACTTGCAAAAAAAATTGTTTGTTAAAATCAGGAGGGCATACTTTGTCTTACCTCGGCTGTTTTATTTATTTTTAATAAATTTTAAATGAGGTTTGCCCTTTTTTTCAACCCTTGTTACTGAAATTTGGGGCATATTTAAATATATTTTAAAACACTGATTTGTTTTCATTTATTTATTTATTTTACTGGAAAATATAATTAATCAACCAATCAGTTAATTAATTAATTAAATATAGAAAATGCACATTAATGTGTAACAGGGTTGAAAATATATCTTAAATTTAGCTTATTTTACTCAAGAGGCTCTAGTTATTTGGTAAAAAACAATGCTGATTTATACAGATGATTTGAAAATTCCAATAAATTAAAGAAAAACATGTTTGTTGAAAAACTGTTGGTAACAGGGTTGAGCACGATTTGTATAAAAAGTGGAAAAAATCTAATATTATTTGTCTGTGTGTGTAAGATACAACCATGTTGTAAAAGATCATGTAACAGATTATGTTACTTATTGCATGTTTTTGGTAACAGGGTTGAGCACAAGTTGTGTCAAAATGTAAAAAAAATACATATTATTTGTCTGTGTGTGAGAAACAATTTACTGTAGATCATGTTACTACTTGGATGTTTTGGTAGCAGGGTTGAGCACGAGTTGTCAAACTGTAAAAATAGAGGGTTTCATAAAAAAAGTAACATTTTTGTAATTTGGGGGAAATCATGTAGTAACAGGGTTGTACTCAGGATACAATTTAAAATTGATTTTATAAATTTACTTATGTATTTGTTAATAAAAAATGTACTAGTAATTGAGATTAGATATATGTTAAAAAATAGAGATTTTTTTCCATATTAAATTGTTGCACAAAAACCGTAAAATAAAATTGGTTGATTCAAAGTATTAAACTATATTTTTACTGCTACGTATCGAATATCAATTCAAGAGAAGTGTTTAAAAATGATGACATTGTTAAATAACCTTGATGGATACTAGGGGTGCACCGATCTGATATTAGGATCAGATATCGGCCTCGATATTGAAAAAATAGCTGGATCGGGGATCGGAAAAATTAACAGATCCACGGCCGATCCATTTTTTTTCCTCTTTTTTTTTTCTTCCTCCGTCGCAGCCAGGTACTGTAAATATAGGTCGCAGTAGATCCTACGTCAAATTTCTAAATATTGCTATTATTGTGCCATGAAATGCAGTTTTAAGAGTGTTTCAGGCGAGAATGTAGTCACTACTAGAGCAAGCTCCTGATTGGTTAACGCGCCGCAAATTTTTGCAAAGGTTCAGATTTTTCAACCACGTGTCAGGCGCATCAAACGCACTAATCGCGCCATTCGCTCTGCTTAATTCACGCAAATCGTGCCGCAAGATGTCTAATCACGTCTTTGCATTGACTTAACATGTAAATCACTCGCGCTTAATGTTTCATTCGCGTCTGGTGTGAACACAGCAAAGAGTCGGCTGTGTGGAGATACTTCATGGTATCGGTATCGGGTATCGACAGATATACAAAGCCCAGGCATCGGTATCAGTGCATCCCTAATGGATACAGTTGAGAAGGTCAGAATAAACTCCTTTTCCTTCTATATTAGTTATACATTACATAATAGTTTATCAAGCACATCTAATGTTCATAACACAACAAAAATCCATGGGATTCGTGCCATTAATGCTTTAAAAACAAGTAATGGGACACCAAATCAGCCATGTTTGTGCACTGCACCATATGTTCAATTTCTCGTAGCTTTGATGTATAGTCTTTAATGGCTCTGCAGAAAAAGAGGTCATGCAAACACAGTGACTTACAACACCAGACATCTGTTCTGATCAAAATATTCTTCAAAATAACTTGCTTTGCATCTTGGGTTTGGTCCTAGTGAATCTTTTCTGGGTGCACAATATGCTGACACACTTTTTTTCTCACCATCATCTGGTTTGTAATACACCAAAGCTGCATTCTTGTTTAACCTCGAAATACCGTTCAATGTCACACAAGTCTCCACGATAAGACTCTGGCAGAAGAACGAAGTAAATCTTTCAGACATTATTATATCAAGGCCGACCTATGCAAACGCATTCGACATGTGAATCTCACAGCAGGTGACAAAACGTCCTGCTGACTAGCACAAACTCGATGGATGAATGCTGCTTGCAGCATCTGGCTCTGAAGGTCTAACAGATGTTACCGGAGTATCACTTGACACCCCTTTTGTACCCTATATGCGGTCATGTGTAGACTTTGTAGTAAATAACTTCTCACCTATATCACTGATCGTTTGCAGGCCACAGTAGTAATACAACCGTATTGTTATTGTCCTCTGCGAACCGCTAGCGAATTCAGAGTCATAGAGATTACATCTCCTCTGTGATTTGCAGTGTGTATGGAAGCCCATCAAGGGACGTATTATGATGACTTTAGTGCATCCCATGCTGAAACAGCATTTTATTGTTTTTTTTAAGATCAGAGAATCTCATAACTCAAATCTGTACTAAAGGAACTGGATATAAAAGAGAAACTTTAGATGGCTGTCCTGGAGATATTCACACTTTTTACTTCATTTCTGTTTAAAAGTACAAAATAAAGGACCGTTTACACCAAGCGCAACAACCATAAAGATAGCGATAAAGATTTTAATTCTAAAATGGAATGGCTGAATCTCTTCAAAGAGAACCAGTATTATTAAAGGAACAATACACACACAATTGAAAATTGTCATGTTTACTCACTCTCAAGTTATTTCAAGTTCTTCTGTTGAGCCCAAAAGAAGATATTTTGAAGAATGTTGGCAAGCAAACAGTTACCGGTAGCTATTGACTTCCATAGTATGCGGAAAATGACGCTACGGAAGTCAATGGGGACCAGAACATTCTTCTTTAGTATTCATACAGGTTTGGAACAACACAAGGGTCAGTAAATGGTGGAGTGTCCCTTTAATTAACCTAACCTCTGATTGACAGTGGATTTTTCCGCATGCCTGCGTAGTCTCCTCTTGCGGATTCACTAAGGTTCATGTTCAGTCGAGCTTCGCACTTTTCAAGGGAAGGTGCTTTCACTTTGCCGTCTGTGCATTTCTATAGTAGAGCGCAGCGTGAGGCGCAAGCTATTTAGATACTGCAGAAGATTGCAGCGTCTCTATGAAGCCCCTGTCTAGAGACCAGCAGTTCCACTTAAAACATCGACAATATGTTCCTTTTTTTTGTCTCCTTTTGTAAGTTTCTTAACATAAACAAAACATTTCTATTATTTGAATGCCTAAAGGTTTCTAGAATACCCAACACAATGTCTTTGAAAGTCTAAAAAAACGACTATGGATGGAATTGTGCAGATCTGTAATTTATATGTATTTTTATTATTAAAAGCAAATACTAAAAATATGCAAATATTAAAAAGTTTGCCTCCTTAAGCTTAGCAGACACTATTGAGGTGTTTTAGAAAATACATATTTTTGTAACCAGCCTTTATTTACGATGTATCGAAGCTATAAAGCATAAAATGGGTAGGTGGGGGTTAATGTTCGTCCCTGTGGGCTATTTTCTTATTTATTTCTATTGATTCTCTCCAGCTGATTTATGACGGTGCGCTGTAAACTAGCTGGGGGTAAAGTGACATGCCAGCTAGTTTACGTTGTTCAGTCAGGAAATAATAATTATAGTGGATATAGCACAACACCTTCTGAATTAAAAATGTGTTTTTATATGTGTGTGTGCCATGCATATTGCTAGAATATATTAGTACTTACAAAGCTTTATTCTGCAAGCACATATTTTAATAATCCTGCTCTAAAATTGACACGTGCCTTAACCATTAATAAGCAGCAAAGTTGGCATTTATTGAGGCAGAAAGTCATAGTTATTAGTGAGAATTGGACCTTAAAATAAAGTGTGATCCTTAAGGTAGATTACAAATTTTAAGTAATCTAATCAGGCTACTTTTTGATTTCCTTGCATTCAATTATTTTTCATATTCTGTCAGTGATGAAGAGAAAAAAATATTAAAATAATACCTGCATACCAATGTAAAAAGAATTCAATCAAAAGAAAGTATCAGTACATTTAATGAATCATTTAATGTGAACGGTAATCTGATTATGAGCATTTCAAACATCATGTAATTATAAGCACATTTTTGGAATGTGTTTATGTAATCCAAATTATATCTACATAATATATGTATGTGCGGATATATAAATACACACACATACAATGTATATTTAAAAAATATTTCCATGCATATATTTATATTCATGTAATTTATATATATATATATATATACACACACACACACACATGCATGCACGTGTATTTATAGATACATAATAAATGTACACAGTACACAGAAATATTATGTGAACAAAAATGTTTATTTCAAATGTGATTAATTGCGATTAATTGTTTGTTCAAATGTAATTTATTCCTATGTTATAATGTTAATCTGTTCATTTAAATTATTGTAACATAGTAATGCCATTTTTAAAGTCATTTTAATCAAATAATCATGGTGCCCTGATTTAAAAACATTTTTAAAAATTATTCCAAGTTATGAAGTTTGTTTTTGTGCATGTGTAATAGGCTGTATTACATTTTAAATGCTCATAATCAGGTTCTTGTTTATGGATTACATGATTGCATACTTTCACACAGTAACTTACTGATTTTTCTTCCGTTTTCTTTACATTGGTACCAGTGTAACCCTCTCTGAACACATCAGAACCTGGTCTCGTGTCTGTGTCCTCTAGTGCTTGTCTTGCGGTGTGACGAACAGAAACTCTTGTGGGCGTTGTGCCGTTATAGCGAACACCCATCAGTACCGTACAGCGCTGCGGCTTTGCATGTGGTTATTTGGAAATGTGATTTTGATGCCCTGAACTGTTTGTGCGTGTCAGAGTCCTGTTAGCAATCGGTGGGAAGCAGTGGCAAATGTGCAGATAGCATCAGGGACGACGGGACGCCACATGCCGAGGCCGTCCTTTACCAGCCAGCCGGCATGAAGGGTGTTTGCTGAGAAATACAGCCGAAGCGCTGATGTCATGAGCATTTTGGTGTCTGTATGTACAGTATAGCTCATTTAGTACAGACTTCAGTTAAAATAAGAATGCATTGCAAGTGCATTGTGACATCAAATTTAAGGCACTTGAATTACTGCAATAAATAAATAAATAAAATAAGTAAAGCCTTAAATAAAATACTTCTAAATTACTACTAATTGCTGCTTAATACAAAATATTAATATTATTTTTAAATACAGAATCTTGCTTAATAATAATAATAGAAATAAAAAATACAATAAATTAAAATACAGTTATTTTTTATTATTATTTAATCAAATATGAAAAAAAAACTTTTTATATTCTTATTCTTTCTTTTTGTTTTGGGTTAAAATAACATGTCCTAGACAGATTTCTTCAGATTATTATTCATCATTCATTCATGTTTGATGCATTGTTTGCTCAAAACACGATACACACAGATGAAAGGAGAACGTATTCGAGTAGAGGCTTTTCTGAAGAAATTACAGTACGTTTGGGTCCACAGCCAATAACATTTTAAAGATTGCGATGGGCCAATATCCAGCAGAAACACTCCCCAGCGTAAAGTCGCTATCTCACAATATCAATCCACACACACACACACACACACACATTACAGTACAGTCTCTCTGCTGACCCTGTATTCGTAGCGCCTTCGTTTTTCTCTGTTCTCTGTACTATTACAAGCTTCCTTTTTTCCCCTTTTCTGTGCACTGGCATAATTTATCTCCCCTCATCCGGCACGCCTGGGACAGAAGCCAAAACCCAGGTCTCTGCCTCCATTCCATCCTTTCTTCTGCCCTTGATTAAGCCGTCTTCAGGGTCGCCAGTATTGAATTCAGTTATGGCGTAAATTATGATTACAATTATCACATTGCTGCTTACTACGTCTGCTCATCTGACTGCACAGATGGCTAGTTTTCATGTTATCCACTGCAATTAAAAACTACCATTTTGTCATTTTTTACTCTATTAACGTTAACCATTTCGGTAAGTTGCCACAAAATCAGGCGCAAACGGTGAATAGCAAGCGTTGCGGAAGTATATATTCATCGCCTTGTTAGCGCTGAGATTGAGAACAGCAATCCCAGACTGCAAACGTGAGAAGAATCAGCGCACTGTATCCAATAAATCAAAGACAAAACCGGGCAGAACCAGCCATGACATCCAACTGAGGGACTTTGTTGTTTTGCCACAATATTGTGCTTTGAAATTCTCCCGATGCCTCATTATTGTGGGATGTGATGCATGATTGCACGACCGTGATGAATATTCTTGGTTTAGGAATCAATCTAGACACGTGGGACGCCCCGCTCAACTTAATTTTCCTTCATGCATTTCTTATGTAGCCATTGAGGGTTCAGACGCTTTTCCATATTCCACGTCTGCGGCCGTGCCCTTTTTGAGGTTTTTCAGTCTGCTTGCCATCTGTCTCGCAGTCACATCAGTCGGTTATCGGCGGGGATACGTCTCAATAATGGGCTTCTGGGTCTCTTATAGGCTCTTATAGACTCTGTTTTCGTGCTGCACACTTCTGTTTCTGTTAGCAAAGTCAACATGAAACAAATTGTAACATGTTTCCAAATGATGAAGTCTGTGTTCGTGAAAGTTGCTAATTTCATTACTAATTGATATTAATAAGCTTAAAATGAAAAATCTGTCACTTACCGAACTCAAAGGAAGATATTTTAAAGAAAGTTTGTAACCAGGCTGTTTTGGGTCACCATTGACTGCCATAGTAAGAAAAAAATAATGGTGACCCACAAAAGCCTAGTTACAAAGTTCAAAATATCTTCCTTTGTGTGCGGCAGAACAAAGAAATTCACACAGGTTTGGAATTACTTGAGGGTGACTAAATTATGACAGAATTTTCATTTTTGGGTGAACGTTTCCTTTAAGGAAACTGCGCATTGAGCCCAAAATTTTTGTTTGAAATTTTCACACATTAAAAAATAAATACAACCTCACGTTGTGTCAATCACATTTACACATCACCTCCGAAACTTTTGTCAGTCATCAAAAACAATCAGATTAAGTTCGATTTTCTGTGTTTTTGCATCTGTAGCAAACACATGACGAATACGGAAAAATGTAGGGAAGAATTTTGGACTCAATGTGCAAGGACATTTACTCCCAATTTCTCTCAACAGGGCTACAAGAAAGATGTCAGCGAATAAATGGAAGAACAAAGTAACTTGCGTTATTTATATGAATATATTTCATTAAAAAATATTAAAATGCCTTACTAGTTAGTTAAAAAAGTTATCAGATTACTTAAATACCGTTACTTGTAATGCATTACTCCCAACATTAGTTAAGCATTAGTTAATGGTTAATTTGTTCACAATTAAGCATTAGTTGAGCAAAAACACACTAGTAATTAATGATTGAAATGTTAAGTTCACCACAAATTAACCATTAATTAATGCTTAACTAATGCATTATTCTGACTCCCTATTCTGAAGTGTTACCAAAAAATAAGATAAAAAATATGAATTATTTGCCGCAAAAAAAATTTGGTGACAGCATAAAAATACTTCTAGTTATGAACAATTAAGTAGTACATTACAAGGAATCATGTGCGGCGTCTTGTATGGACTTTTAAGCAGGGCTCTAAATGAATCAGCGACTCATTTTGGTGAATTGGTTTGTTCAGATGTAAATCGGTTCGTTGAAGTAAAATTCTTGATTTGCATGAACTGTGTACCAAACAGTTTGATTGATTGATTAAAAACACCAGTCTTTAAGTAATTTTCTTAACTGAATATTTCACAATTCTTTACATGACTCTTTACTCAGTGCCTTAAATAAATCAGTGAGTCATTTTAGTGAATCAGTTCATATGGAGGGGTTCGTATAAATGAAGCAATTTGCTGAAGTCATTGTCTTGCTTTACTTGATCAACCTAAATGAACTCATTCACTTAAAGGAATCAACTTCCCACTGATTGGAAATTGTTTAGTTGAATCAAAGTGGTTTCTGAAGGTAGTTAGAGTTAACTTAACTCTATTAATTAACTATGATTAATCGATGGACTGATATTTCATTCACACTAAGACCAGAAACGTGTTAAAGTTGACTTCCCATCTGTGAAAAGAGGTAGATGGTTTCATTTACTCTGTGTTTCAGTATGGTAACCTCTTACAGGTCATTTTTAAGGTAATCTTATTTAAGACAGTTCATGTAAGAAGAAAATAGAGTAGTGTGTCCCGTGTGTCCCCAGGCCCCCTCAGCAGGCGGCAGCGCCGGATCTGGAGGTGATCTCCCAGCAGGTGGAGGATGAAGGCCAGTGCATGGCTCCAGTGCAGCTGGTCAGCTTCGCCTACAGGGACCTTCCTCTAGCTGCCCTGGACCTCTCTCTGGCCGGATCCCAACTACTTTCCAATTTGGATGAAGAGGACAACCAAGAGGGGTAAGAAGCTGCTAGTACACCGCTGATACCGCACAGAAACACGTACACATGCGGTTGCGTAATTAGGGACTTCCCATTGATTTCGGTGCTATGTAACTAACCCAATAGAACTTCTTAGAAGTGAATATAGACATTTAGACTCTTTGTGACCAGTTGAACACATATACAAAAAAAACAACAACACTATTTTAAGATTTTATATTTCAGAATTTCATGTTGTGTTCATTGCTGTTTATTTATTTAATTTTATCTACTTACTAGTTTCTCACCAATGTTTCTCTACAGATTAAAAAAAAATAAAATTTTATTTCATTTTATTTTCAAATGGAGTTTTTTGTTCTTTGTCTTTTTTCACCTAAAAATAATAAAATAATAAAATACAAATAAAAATATTTAACTGTATATAAATATTTATATATATTAGTGCTGGGCAATGATTAATCGCGATTAATCGCATCCAAAATAAAAGTTTTTCTTTACATAA
>JAUCMS010000055.1:11964921-11979326 GCA_032357445.1 Enteromius radiatus
ATTAAACTGTAAAATTACTGTAAAACGCATCATTTACAATTCAGATGCAGGTTTTCACTAAAGTGTGCAATATTGACCAAAAACAAAAAATGTTGAGTGTGTTATTGTGCTGATATCTTTTAAGAGATTACCATGGACAGCTGACTCCTGAAGTTTCTTTTTTTGATATTCAACATATTCTGTGGTCAGTTCACAGTGATAGAAACAGTGATAGTGATAGAAATTAATATTTTTCCAGTAAAATTTCTGGGCATTTTTACCTTTAAGCCTTTCTTTTGAAAGCATGCATCATCTTTTGAATCAATTTTGTGCATTTTTGCTATTACCAAGCAAATTAAATCAGTATCAATACTAATCTCTGCAATGTATCTCAATTGGCATGTAGATGTATTTACAATTTAATGCAACTTAGAGGGACACAGAATGCTAACCTGCAGTTACAAATGCATAAAAAAGTGTTTTGATATTTGAAACAGTTGAAAACTGATGCTTGAAACAATTTTTCATATTTTAAATGTAAAATTAAAGGTGCCAGTAGGAGGCAGCATGT
This sequence comes from Enteromius radiatus, assembly GCA_032357445.1. Lineage (NCBI taxonomy): Eukaryota > Metazoa > Chordata > Actinopteri > Cypriniformes > Cyprinidae > Enteromius > Enteromius radiatus. Next base: position 11,965,472 of record JAUCMS010000055.1, read on the forward strand.
CACTGTTAATAAGTGAATCATTGCAATTGAACTGAATCATTTAAACGTAAATTCATTCGGAAACGAAACGCTGTCAGAAAAGCAAAACAGTGATGTGGCTGTGTTTTGGGTGATTTTTGTTGGCGAAATAGAGCAAAAGCAGGAAATGTGGTGTCTAAAATGTAAGTCTCTTAAAAACTTGTTGTTTATTGAACGGTTGCCTAAAATCATTTGTAATCATGCATATATTTAGAAGAAAAACGGCACTCCTTGTGTTATATAAACTTTATGAAATGTTATAAATATAGGCTATACATTTTCTGCCCCCATATCTTAAACAAGTGAACTCAAATGCGCACTAATTTAACTAGTTAACAGATTCATTCGGACTCACCAGACTCTGGACTTGCTGTGCTCATGTTCATTTAATGAAATCAGAGTCGTTTGAAATTTAATTATCTTTTAATCGCATTGAGCCATATCGCAACTCTTTCCAACTCCAAATTTAAGACCTCTAGAATTCATAATTAAGACTTTATTAAATAAACTAAATTTAAGACTTTTTAAGACCCAGCGGAAACCCTGGAAAATACTGTATTGCTTTCACAGATTAAATGCAGCTATTCAAAACAGTCAATCTAATATTCTAATATCAATATTTGAATTTAAAGCCCATATCGGCCAATTCCGTTATCAGTCCAATAATATTGTGTATCCCTACTTATTATCGTTATTGAAAAAATCCCAGAAAACTGTTATTATTTTTGTTAATATCACACACCCCTAATGCATACAGAACCGAAACACCTGTACTAAAGATCAAGACACTCACACTGCGGTACATGCGGGTGGGGTGTGGCAGCAACAGGCGATGAACCGACTGGCTGGTGACGATCAGAATAATGACGTTGTTAAGGGTCTCTTGTATGCAAACTCCTCCGGGCAGCAGGAGACAGTTTGGGATACGCAGGCGGACAGCATTATTGAGGAGATTAGTGTCCAGTGACTGCTCAACAAACTGAACCGTGTCACCTGAGGTGGACCTAGAAGATAAGAGACATGCTTAAGTCAATATACTTACTATCAAACAAACAGAGGAAGTCAGTGATTTCAAGAATGTATAAAACATGTTTAAAGAATAACATCATGTTCATCAACTTATTTAGAATACACTATTATGTTAAAAAAAAATAAAAATTACATCTACATGTAAACATGCATGAGCTTTGGTTGACGCAGCAAACCTTCCTCACGTGTTTGAACGGAGGTAATACTGTCATCTGTCATGACACTTGGAAAAAAAACACAAAACAGTATTTATTTTTTCAAATGTCATTCATTTGACAATTTAAAAGCTGAGAACCCTGACAAGTTTTGACAAGATTGTAGATTTTGTTGGCACGATTATAGTCTGAAGAATAACCACGGTTTTTACAATTAGGACGATTATTATGGATTTATTCATTTCATTACATTACTAATGTATGAAATCACATGAACACTCTTTAGATGTTAAACTGTTATTTATCACTGGCTTTTAAAGCAGAAATAACAGTAACCATGAATACAGCACAAAATATTAATAAACAAAAGTCCATCTCTCACATTGGAATTAAAGTGACATCTGCTCTGTAAACATTCATGACCGTATTTATCTTTTGAAAATAACAAATAGAAATAGATCACAAAAGAATTTAATGGTTATAGTTTTTACATTCTTTCTTTTGGACCAGGGGTAGCGATTTTAGATATGGCAAAAAATTAGTTCACCATGGATTTTTACGTATGATTAATACTACAACAGGGATAGTAAATAAAAGTTTTTGAAGTATTATTAATATACGACTAATATTAACTTTATTTAAGCCACAGGGGAAACTGTTACTAATGATGGAAATGAACTAAAATATTAAGCAACTGTCACCTGATCGATCGACTGAATACTTAATTCTAGTAGATAACTGATTTTAGTAAATGTGATCTTACCACACTTTAATTTCTTTCTTATCTGAAGCGGTCACAATGCTGAGCTAATGAGCTCATAGCTTCGTGTCAGGCGGTTCATGCAGTGCATTAAAATCGTTCAATGTACATCTAGTAGTTCGTTGTTCATTATGCATTCATTCCTTAGCAGCAGTTTTTACGGAAATATTTAAATGACACCTTCTTGGTGTTTCACACTATCGACAGACATTCCTCCAGAGAAACACATCAGCAAACAATGATCTCTCCATAGCCCCCGCCACGGGCATTCCGTCGCTTAACGACGGACACTTGCTCGTGTTGAATGTGAAGGTCAAGTCAAAGGCAAATAGAAATGACAATCACTGATGCTATCTTGTGTGCGTTCACTTTATGACTAGTCAGGACAAATGCAGTGAAAGAATGTTAGTTTTGACGCATTTGGTTTTAAACCGTTCGTTCTCGTCTTCGTACAGATATCAGACGTATCCCAACGTAAGGAACAAGTATGAACAAGAAAATGGCATCACTGATCGTGTCAGAGGATTTTGTCTTGTAAATGTTTGTCCTTTGCAGAGATTATAAACAAATGATGGTCTCGCTTTATTTTAAGTGTTCTTAATAACTGTGTACTTACATAACAACTAGACAAAGTACAGTACATAGTATGTAACCGCAGTGCAAGTATAGTATCTACACCTGTAATACTTCTGTAACTACATACATGTAATAACCCTCTGAAAGGTTTGTTTAAGTACAAATGTGTAACAGAACAAACATAACATTTTTTAACAACAATGTGTATAAGAGTAATTGGAATAATTTGCTCCAGGGGGTGGGGATGAGTAGGAGTTGGATCTGGAGTTGGTGCACCACTGAACTTACATGGTAACTCCTCAGGAACTGTCTACTTAATATAAAGTGTAACATTCTGGACACCAACCACAATTTATATGTAATGCCTAACTTACTAGCCACCGATGTGTAACAATTACACAGTAAATTCATAGGAAAAGTTTACTTAATAAAGTGTAACACTTTCTTTTCCAAAAAAAAGTGCTGCTAGTCCTGTTAAACATTTGTACTTTCATTACCAAAAAGTGTTGTTACCAATGTTCTGTTACACACTTATAGTATTTACACATCCTATACTATTCAGTGGGTTGTTACATATGTGTAGTTGCGGTTACCAGTGGGTCACCAAGTTTGGTCCCTGCTGAGTTTAGCTTCCTGATCCCTAAACTAACACACCTGAAGCAGGTAATCAAGGTCTTACTAGGTATACTTGACATTTCCAGGCAGGTGTTTTGAGGCAAGTTGGAGTTGAGGGAAGTTAAACTCTCCAGGATCAATCTTTTAGAGCTCCTTGTATTTAGGTTCATAATCAATTTAAAAGAAAGCCTATAACACAATGAATAAATCAGAAAATAAAATTGTTTAATTTACAAGTGTCGCGTATGTGATTTTTATTCATGTATTCTGACCTTGCATTGACATAGCTAATCATAACAGTGGCCGATTACTGACAAGCCTTAAAAGGACTTGTCCCTTAAAACAAATCATTTTATAAAGAGGGTCAGAATGAGAATTTTCCACATATTTATTTATTTTGTGTGTATGTGCAAAAACATTATTAACATTTATAAGCACATATTAAGGAACATATTAAAATATATTTTTTAAAAAGTCATAACCCGTATGAAATATGAATTACAGCACTTTACTGACATGCACTTCCATTGACAATCAATTAATTGTCGATAAGGGATGCAATCAGTTAAAGCTATCGGTGGTCAATTAAGCAGTATCGTTTTGAGCAGCATGTGGCTCATGTGCAAAACACGTGCAAACAGCTGAGAGTGAAAGTGAAGGGGCTGGATATTTCACAAAATTAATTGACTAATGTACAAACTACACTTTAATGTGATCCAAACTTTAAACATACATTAAAACAGATACAATACAATGTTCTTTTGTATTGAAATGTAGTAATAAGTCATGTTTTATTAGAATGTTCCTAGATGTTGGCTATCAGGCAGTTTGCTTTGACAGAGCTGCGGACATGAGCAGGTCCAACACAGTCTCACGAGCAATTCGTACATATTCGTAACATATACATAACCACGTGATGGGTAGGTTTAGGGGCGGGGTTATGTTTAGGTCATTCGTACAAATTCATACGAGTTGGCATCTCGTAAAATATGTACGATTTAGAGTAAATCGTATGAATTTGTACTAGTGAGGTCGTACAAATTTGTACGAAATAGCCACCTCGTAAATATGTACGAATTGCCATGACATCAGGTTGGCAGGTCAAATGCATTAATTCCTAAAACTTGTTTACCACAGTAATAATGTCATTATAATACTCAAATTTAAACATTTCAAATGGGTAACAGGTTTTGCCATACCAGCACCAATGGTTTTTGGAAGCAGTTCGCTGTGTACACGCATTTGGAATACTTTTATTTTAAATCCTGATAAAGTAAACTGCAATGGGGTTTCTAATATAAACAACGAGTGCCATGGATAGGGAGTTGGACTTGTAACCCAAAGGTCGTGGGTTCGAGTCCCAGGTCCGGCAGGGATTGTGGGAGTGAATAACCAGCACTCTTCTCCACCTTCAATACCACGACTGAGGTGAGGCCCTTGAGCAAGGCACCGTTCCCACAACTGCTCCCCGGGCACCGCAGCAATGGCTGCCCACCGCTCCGGGGGTGTGTGTTTGTTCACTTCTCATTGCTGTGTGTGTGCACGTTGGATGGGTTAAATGCAAAGCACAAATTCCAAGTATGGGTCACCATACCTGGTCACAAGTCACTTCACATCATGTCGGTTAACAATTAATCGATCGCTAATTTAAAACTATGTTCAATTATGTAAACGATCCCTAATCCAATCCAGTGTAATTAAAAAGTAAATAAAGAGCATTCAGTTTATAACTAAAGAACAAACTGTTCTGCTGAACACAAAGTAAGATATTTTGAAGTCGCCACTGACATATAGAAGTCAATGGTGACCCGAAAGAGCCTGGTTACAAATTTCTTCAAAATATCTTCCTTTGTGTTGGGCAGAACAAAGACATTTCTACAGATTTGTACTCTCACCAGTGGATGAATCTGTTGCTGGTGACTGAGAGGAGCTTCCCGCTGTCCTCATATGAGAATCCCCCTGCACTGTCTGCATACTTGACACCGCCGGAGTGAAGTCCAACACCTGCCGGACACAAAACACACTTGGGTCAATTTATATTTCTAACCATCTTAAAAACTTTTTGGCAGAAATTTACAAAATGCATGATTTAAAGAACATCCAGATATGAAGACCGCCTAATGTTTTCATCTTTTTAATGCCAAAACTAAGCTAAATAGGATGGGACCCCATTATGTGTGTCAATTTTATCACTATAATTCCTAATTTTATTTGTATTCTATTTCGTAGCTTTAATGAATTTAATCATGTAGCTAAAAATGTGGAAGTGTCATAACATGGAGGAGATATTCTCTCATCTTTGGCTAGCAGTATATGACTTTAAAAAACAAAAACATTGGCCATTTCCCTCTCTTTATATGGCTCAAAGACTGTCAAACACTATAATCAGATCATTTTTAATTGTTAAAAAACGACATTTTTTTATTTGAAAAAATTAATAAGTATATTTTAACGTTATATTTTAGTTTGTCGTATATAATTAATTGTGTGTGTCATATATAGCATTTAAGCTGTCATACGGTCACGATACAACGTGTCCCTCAGACTTTAAGATTACTTATCGTCACATTCACTTCCATTTTTTTGAGGATAAATAAAGAAAAATTGTGTTCACTGTACACATTTGCAATTACGCGTCGTACTTGTACTAGACACGTGTAAAATTACTGTGGATGTTGAACAAAAAACGTTGAATCCCATGTGGATTTACACAAAACCGTTTGACGTTGTGCCCCGCTCTCCCCTAATTTACTGTACCACATACAGGCGTTTGCCCTTGGAAGCACAGAACAAAATCTTCCAAAGGAAAGGGGAAAAACTTTAATTTCAGAAAAATGTGGATATCCGTGTTTTATACGATCGTTGTCGAGCGCTTGTTCTGAGTCCGCTGCCTCGCGACACACACGCGCTGCGCAATAACTAGTCACCGTTTATTCACGCAGTCTACTTTAAACCACATCTGACTAAAACGCCGTCTGTAAAAGAGTTCAGAATGAAAAGGCGTTACCCAGATTCAGTGTGATCTGTCTGAATCGTAAAACAGACTCTCTTTCAAAGCCGCAGATCTCTATGTAACTCCTTTCTACTACACCCGCCATCTTCCCGCGGTGCACCCTGGGACTAAACGCCGCGCTTCCGCCTTTCAAACACTTAAAGGGCCAGTCATAGACATATAAATACCTAGACGCATCATTGGCCGCTCGATAAATACAATAAATAAAAACAGATCTCGGGATATTACCGTTCACCATTTAAACTGAACATTTGTTTATGGTGTTTTTGGTCATTATGTTGCCAGCCTAATTAGCCACCAGTGTATACGTTTAATAACTATAGCGATATTTCTAGTTAGCTATGAAAGCCGAGCTTTTCAAAAAGGATTCTTAAAAGTTCTTTTAACTAGTATTGTAGTTTTTTTATCATTAAGTAAATTGTGCAATGAGCATAATATGTACAGTGATCACTTTTACAAGAGTGTAAGACTGTCAGGATTAGGGAGCTAAAGCACCTCTCTTTAATTTCACTACTCATTTACAAAGATCACTAGATTATAAGGATTTGATAGCTATCATAAAACTCTGGACTGATTATATATGGTATTGTACATATAATTGTTGCTATTATAAATCTATTATATCACTTGTGTTATTGCACTGTTGCACAGTATTTTATTACATTGCTACAACTTGTACTATATACTTTTTATTATCACATATCACTTTTACTATTTTACTGTACACTGTATCAGTGTATAATATTTGATCACTGTAAGTTTTGCTGGATCCATAAAGGATTATCATTTAGCTATATTTGTTTATGTTTGTCGTGGAGTGTATAGAGTGTCTTGTAAATAGACTGTCACAGTTTGATTTGTATTTACTGATTTTATTAAATGTTTTCAATGATGGAAATTTATTAGTACTTAAAGATGTATTATTTCGATTTTTCCCCCCCCCAGTATTTCAAAGGGAATGAGCTGTGTTCTGAGCTGAGGCACGAGGCTAAAATGTTGGTGTTAAAGGCAGAGAAAGCAATGAAAAAAAAAAGGAATTTAACTTAATGTACATTAAAATGACATTACATGTATATATTATACTAGCCTACATTAATGTTATAATTGTTAACAAATAAAAATCAACCGGAGTGTGAGCTTTCATAATTTCTTTTAAAAATATATAAATTTTCCAAGTCTGACTACATAACTGGAGGCTTGGTTATTTTTAAGTCCATGCATATCACAAACCACTGAAATCGACTGATAAATGTAAACGTTATCGTGATTTGATTCCATAAAAGGCAGCTCTTCCATTCACCGACATTTGTTTTTAAAGCAGTCACGCCCAGATAAAGATAATATAGCAACGGTTCAAAGTGGCCAATGAGGCATCTAGGTATTTATATGTCTATTGCGAATTCCTGTTTTTTCTAAGAGCTTGATTTAACTCTCTTCTGATAAATGTTCAGTTGGTCATTATTGTCCATTATTGTACTCCTCATTCTGTATTAGGTCTTTGTATTGTTCCATCGTCCTTTTCCTTCCTCTTTTACCCTCGTCACTAATATTATGTGATTTATATATTTAATAATTTTTTCCTGCATTTCTGCTTTCTCTTCATCTTTTACAGCTATTATATCTCCATCCCTTAATATCGAATATCCCAAATTCTCTTTTTATCCCATTTATTCTTTTTATCATTCTCCACGCTTGACCTATTTCTGTTTCCCTTAACACTGTGTTACAAAACCTCCTCCAAAAGTCTTTTTTTGTTAGTGCTTGCTTTCTTTAATATTCAATAAAATTCTGAAAACTATGATTCTTTGTTAAGGTTTTTAATGCTTTGTTTTGAAATTGAATTGCTTCATCACATTCTTTAGTCCACCACGGTACAATCCTCTTGCTGCTAACAATATAGCATTACAAATGTCCTTATTAACTTTGTCAACCTCTTCTTTAACTTCAATTTCTCCCATTTCTTGTTCAATAATTCTCCTATATTCCTCCCAGTCTGCAGTCTTCTGTATTACACTCTTCTACACATGCATTTACTTCAGCTACTAATCATCACTCCCTAGCTTTTACCTGCCAATGAATTAGAAACAAGTGTAAGATCAATAGCTACTTCTGTTCCTGTTCTCACATTAATCCCCTTTCCATCATTTAAACATACTAAATCCCTAATCTCCAATAATTCTTCATTCCCATCACTGCAATTGTGCCATAATGTGCTATGTGCATTAAAATTTTCACAACATATAACTTTTGCCTCTAAATATGGAATCATTTCCCCTAATATTTCTAGTCATAGTCTTTTACAAGGGTTATAAAAAAATAAAATAATTTTGACATTTCCACCTTTTCCCAATACTTCTATTACTTTCCCTTCCACCTTATATTGTATTCATTTCCTTGTTTTACAAATATTATACACCTTCCTCTGCGTACTCTTTCATATCCTTTAATACTAAAATCTAAAACTGGTTTAAGACAGGTTTCCTGAATACATATGACACCTGGTTTCTTTCTAAGCTTTTTTATAAAATCTTTAAACTCCTGACCATTTAAATAAGCTTCTTGCTTTTCACTGTACAATATTCAAGTTGTCTTGTCACCAGCACCTCCCGACTTCCCATCGCCTTCCAACCTTTACCCAAATCTATATCTATAACCAAAAACTTTTCAGCTCCCTTCACAATTATCTTAATTTTCTCTGTTTTTTTGGGTCTGACTTGATCAGTGCAATTAATTACATAAGCAATGAACAAAATCAGCCTTTCCACTGTTAGTGTTGTATTATTTTCCTCCACTTGATCAACCTCCTGTCTGAGATGTCATATCTTCATTAGCACCATTGCTTCTCCATTGCTCTTGAACAATCTTAATTGCCTCTGCGTAACTTATATTGTTTACAACTTTAACTTGTTGAATTTCCACAGCTCTCTTCCTTACATTACACACACTGTATGTTAGCTTATGATGTCCCCCAAAAGTGCAGCACTTGTCTTGTACATTCTCTTCACAATTTTTAACTCTTTGTTCCCCTCCTATATGCCCATATCTCTGACATCTATAACACAGGAGAGGAGGAGGAATGTATGGCCTAACTGCAAAGCTCATAGATCCAATTTTGATTTATATGTGGGAAATAACTCTAGATGCGTTTCATATTTTAGATTACTCAAAGTAGTCCCCATTTGCTTTGTTGACAGCTGCAAACCCTTGGCCTTGTCTTGATGAGCTTCATGATGTAGTCATCTTACATGGTTTTCTCTGGTTATATTGCTTAAACTCTGAGGTGAAGGGACCAGACAGGGTAACAAGGGATTAGACAATTCTGTGACATTAAAGTTATGTTTTCAGCCATACAAATTTATATATATATATATATATAGTTTTTTTTTTTTTTCATGATTGGGTAAAACCAGAGTAGCTCAAGTAGCTCACAAAAATAAATCTTATTATAACTGACCCTGAATCAGTAAGTAATTCAATTCCTAATTGTTGTGTCAATTTTCAGTAGTGTGAAGATTAAAAAGTACTTTCTATATAGATATAACTGAGAGCAATTTCAGAATAAATAGACATATTACCTCAGGCGTTTGGCCAATATCTTTCTCTTTTTCAGTTTCTATAGCCATGAAATAACTGAAACTATTTAATTTGGAACTGTAATACAGCAAATCAAAGACCATAAGCATTTTGGCAGATGCACTTACCAGAAAACGGTAGCCATTATCCATTGCACTATTTTTGCAGAAGCTTTAAAACTTGCTTTTTGACTGTGGTTATGTCTAATAAATAAACATAAAAACCTGCAAGCTGTCTGTTCCTCAAACATACAAGTTCAAACAATGGCTTTAAGACTAGATTACCATCAGGATACCCAAAAATATTCTTAACCAATCTACAGTTGAAATTTAAAATGCAGCACATAGTGGTCCACAAACTCCAGTCTTAGTAAGCCAAGTTTTATACGTTGGCTACCCATGTGACTCCATATCAGTTACAAAATACTGCTATTCAATTCTGCTAAAACAAAAACAAACTTTAAATGGTTTAGGTTATCACTCATTAAGGCCAAAAAAACTCAAAATTTCAGGAATTTACACTTCTTTGATTAACAAAACCTCTGATACAGTTGTGTTTTCCATTTTTTTGTGGATAACTGTAATAGGATCTCCATCTGATAACACTAAAGACACATCGGACACAAGATGGAAATGCAATCCCGCTAAACAGTACCCAGATAATATCAGGGCATGAAAAGCATGTTTATGGCTGGGCAAAAGGCTCATGGTGTATTTATTGTGCTACTAAAAACCTCAATGAAACAAAATAGACTTTTATTGTGCCACGTATTGAAATCTACTATATGAAGCCAAAAATTCAAAATGTAGTGTGTGAAGTTATCTTTAGATACAGGTTTTAAAACAACTTAGTCACTTGATAAAGGGTAAATAAAGGCAAAAAAAAACATGATCAGTAATACTGATTTGTACCGTACAGAATGGACCTGTGGAATGTTGTCCAACCTTGTTATTAACATAATAAAACAAAAATAAACAGGCACTGAAAAACGAGTGTAAGAAAAGTAGTAGTATATTACCATAGGAATAAAATGAAGGTATATGGCGAGCTCCTCTGTTAATTTTCTCAAGCCAACATGAGACAGAGAGACACTCTTTAACTACATGAAATCCCTACGAGCGTTACCAACAAAACCAATTCTGTGATGTCAAGTAGGTCTGCGGCTGTGACAAATCGATGCAGAATCGATTCTGAGATCTTCTGAATCAAACGCAATTCTCTCTGAAATAGATTCTGAGCTTAGGTTTTAACAGCACTAGTTGTTATTCACACACTCAAACGCTCATGAAGAAGAGCGCTAAAGAGCCTAGCACTGAATGTTTTTAAGACGTGAGATTAATGTAAACAAACCACTGTGAACACGCTTGTAATTTGCTTCAAACTTTTTCAAGTTTCGTTCAAGTGTGTGTAAGGATTTTGGATGCATCTGCTGTTCAGAACTAAGCTCAATCGACTCAAGAAAGAATCACAATGCTTTCAGATAAATCAAAGAATCGATTCCTTGAAGCATCCATTTATTTCCCCCAGCCCTAATATCAAGCAGGGCTGCAAAAAGGTGGAGATATTTCCATTAAGTTTCGGAAATACTCAAGAAATTTTGGAAACTTTTGTGTTTTTGGAAAGCTTCCACCCCTTTGCAGCCCTAATTCCAATTCCGCCTGCCTTTGGAATGAACTGGTGAAGTCTGAGGAGTGTTCACATGGGCAGATCAACACTGTTATGGCGGGTTTTTCTGGAGGTGCCATCATAACGGGGCAGTGCTTTCTGCAGGCTGGACATGGCAGCGGTGCGCTCAACATCGATGACTGCATACAGCTCTGTCCTGCGCGTGGGTGTCTGGGGCAGTGGTGAAGTGGGTGTCTTTGGGGTCTGGGGGTTGCTGGAGTTCTCAGTCTCAGTCTCCACTTCTATGTAGTTCAGTCTGTGGGACTCCAAACAGGGGCGGCGGAAGTCGAAGTTAAAGAAGGTCGGGGCGGAGCGATCCCGCCAGCGGGCCGACTCCAGCTTGTTAGCGCTGAGGGGGGCGGTCACGTTCTCCGTGTTGATGTAGTAGTGAGTGGGGTCAGGGCTGTGCTGTCGATGGCTGTGGAAGCCGTTGATAGCCTCGTCCCCCTCCTCATCCTCAGAGCTGCCCTTGGGGTGCTCTCTCAGGGGCGGCAGGGCAGGGAGGTTCTCATAGTCCAGCAGAGCTGTCCTGCGCTGGGCCGAGTTGTTAACGTTGGCGTCCGGAGTGAGAGGGGCTCGGCGGCGAGAGACAGTGAAGCTCTCCGGAGCACCAGGAGAGGTTTCCTCTAACCTAGCGCTGTCGTTGGCGTCTGTGCCGCTCGGGGGTGAAATCACGCTCCCGTTTGAGTTCTGGTCCACACCCTGCTGTCCTGACAAACTGGCCTCTCTCTGCCTCTGTCTCTGCACTGGAGTGGGGCCCAAAATGAAGCGAGCTCCTTCGGGCTCCAGCTGCACTCGGGGGCCAGGATCAGGGGCCTCTTGAGAAACAGCTTCCTCTCCATCAGATATAGAGACGTTCAGATCTGAAGGAACTTCTAAAACACTTGGGCTGTGCTGCTCCAGCAGACCCGTGGTGTTCACGTATGTGTGCCCCTGAGGAGACACAGGATTTTGGTGACTATAATATTTTAATGCACAAAACCCGGTTATAAACAGAACAGATATATTTGTAGCAAGAGCCAAGAATAGAAATATATGCATAGATCCTTGTGTATCACAACCCACACGGAAACAACTAACGAGGCATCCATGTATATATCTATGTGCCAGAGTACATTAGGCATTATATCAGAGGTAAAAAAAAAAAAAAAAGTCACCTACATCTTGAATGCCCTGGGAGTAAGCAGATAAACATCAAATTTACATTTTTTTAATGAACTATCCCTTTAATCATTATGAACATGGGACATTTTTCCCACTTACCCTCACAGCCTCTTCCATAGCTAGCAGCGGGTGTGTAGACTCTTCACCCAGTGATGGGAGGCACGTGCTCCCGACTGACGGATGCCGACTAGAGGGGTGAGAGGACGCATCCCCCAATGAGGGATACCGTAAGCTGCCATTGGGTAAGGTAGGGAGGATGTTTCCAGGAGCTGAAGCAAAAAATAAAAAAATTACTTTTGTACAATGGTTATGCCTTATATACGTGTAACCTTTATTTATTTTTTGCATGTTGCTGTAATAACTATATTTTTACATTTAGTAATTTAAAAAGAAGTCAATACAAAATCAAGAGAGCAACAATATGCAAGTCCTGTGAAGTCTCAGCCTACGCAAGGCAATATAAGTTATGTGTATTTATTTGGCGGAGCTGCTGGCATCTGAACGAGGAGTAGACGTACTGGTTGGCGTGTGCGGTGTGAGGGGAAGCTCTGGTTCAGTTTGCGCAAGGGTGGGCTCAAACACCGGCTCCTCAACTACGCTGATGCTGTTATTGTGCATGATGTCCTGCAGCATGTTGAAGATCTCCTCAGCACGTGAACACTTGAAGGCAAATATCCCTGCAAAACGTCCACACAAACTGTTAAAAAAAATATTTGCTGCTCTGATACCTTAAAAGTGGACACTAACTACTGAAAATGGTGGCAAATAATAATAAAAACTACCAAACTACATTGTGGTTAATAGGGCTGGACGATTAATCAAATAGAAATCAAAACCAAAACCCTCTAATCTACGTAATTTTCCCATGTCGATTATTTAGTTTTTAATTCTGTTAACAATTAATGCTTAAAAACATACTTCCATGCGAGCATAATCCAAAATAACAGTTTTTTGTTTACATAATACATGCGTGCGTTCTGTGTACATTTCTTATGTATATACAAAAACAGTGGTGGGCCGGCAGGTTCAGTAAAGCCTTCAGAATCAGAATCACTCACTTAGTTTTAATGTTTTTTTTTGTTTTGTTTTTTTTTTTTGTTTTTTTAGTAAACTTGCTTTTTACAATAAAACTGAAATATTGAAATATATATATTTTTTTTACCAGATGTCTTCATTTCAAGCAATGTGTGCTTTTCTTTAAATTGCAAATAACCATAAAATAGTCCTTCAATTATTTAAAAATCACTAAGAAATGCACACTTTTCATTTGAAAAAAATAAAAAAAAT
>JAUCMS010000055.1:11985197-11997563 GCA_032357445.1 Enteromius radiatus
CCGGTTTCAAAAAATAGCGGTTTCAGTCTCCTAAAACGCCGGATCCGTGTGGACGAAACGCCAATACGATAAAAAATTTATACGTATAGAGCGAAACGCGTCTCCGTGTGGACAGGCCCTTAGTCCGGTGGTGGCTTGTTGCAAGAAGTTCTGAGCATACTTGGCCCAGCCCAGGTACTGGTTCCAGGTGTTCTGGTGGCCATGTCAGAAGGTACGGAGGAACTGCCCCACCTCTTGGATCTTTCGCTCAGTCTGTCCGTTTGTTTGTGGATGATAGCTAGAGGAGAGACTGATGGCCACACCTAGGAGTCGGATGAATGCTTGCCATACCCGGGAGATAAATTGTGGACCTCTGTTGGACACGATATCCTCAGGTAATCCATAAGGTCGAAAGACATGGTCGAACAGGTGCTGAGCTGTTTCCCATGCAGAGGTAAGACCTTTCAGGGGAATGAGATGACAGAATTTAGAAAATCGATCCACAATAACAAGTACACAGGTGTTACCTCTGGAGGCGGGCAAGTCGGTGATGAAAGTGGTCAAGTGGTCGAAGTTGTCCAGCTGAAGATTTCCAGCTGGGAGATGTCTCAGAGTCCTTGACATAGCACATTCCTGACACCCTCTCACGTACCTCTGCACGTCTTGTTCCATCCGGGGCCAACAGAACTGCTCTTTAAGGAGTGAGAGTGTCCCATTGGTCCCTGGATGCACAACGCCCAGTAATGTGCGAGTAGTGTGAATGAGGGGAATGCGTTCTTCTTCACGGACGAATCGGCAATCAGGAGGGCACCCCAGCGGAGGAGGTGCAAGTGCAGTTGGAGGGGTCACCCACTGAATGGGACTTACGAACATTTGGTCTGGTAAGATGGTCTCTACAGGTTCAGGTTCTTCCTTGGAAGCATGAAGTCTAGAAAAAGCATCCGCTCTCACATTCTTAGTATTTCTCAAAAGGTAGGCTTTAAGTATAGCTCGTTTTGAGTTATGGTGCTGCATGTAACATTATAGAGAAACATGTGATAGTAATAAATCCCCTGTGATGTTTGTACTGGCTACTGTATACAGGCCACCAGGGCACCACACAGACTTTGTTAAATAGTTTGCTGATTTTCTAACTGAGTTAGTACTGGCTGCAGATAATGTCTTAATTGTTGGTGATTTTAATATCCATGTTGATAAAGAAAAAGATGCGTTAGGATCTGCATTCTTCGATATTTTGAATTCCTGATTTATCTAAATTCCTAAGTACGTCTAATAGCATAGAAAAACTTGATGATGCAACAGAAACCATCCACTCTCTCTTTTCTAGCACTTTAGATACAGTTGCTCCTTTGCACTTAAGAAAGGTCAAAGAAAACAGTTTGACTCTATTGTATAATGAGCACACTCGCACCCTAAAGAGAGCAGCCCGGAAAATGGAGCATAGCTCGAAGAAAACAAAGCTAGAAGTGTTTTGTTTTGCTTGGCGGGAAAATATGCCAACTTACAGAAAATCATTTATTCAATTAGAATAATAGAATTCTCTATTAGAAGAAAACAAACATAACTCTCAGTTTCTATTCAATACAGTGACTAAATTAACAAAAAATAAAGCATCAACAGGTACTGACTTTCCACCAGATCACAGCAGTAATGACTTTATGCAATATTTTACTTCCAAGATTAATACTATTAGATATAAAATAGAAACTGTGTAGCCATCAGCTACAGTATCCAATCAGATAGTGGACCCTGAGGAAAAATTCCACTCATTCTCTACCATAGGAGAGGAAGAATTGTATAAACTTGTTAAATCATCTAAATCAAAAACATGTAGACCCTATTCCATCTAAACTATTAAAAGAGCTGCTTCCTGAAGTCACAGATCCTCTTTTGTCTATTAATAAGTCATCACTGTCATTAGGATATGTCCCCAAAGCCTTCAAACTGGCTGTTATTAAGCCTCTCGTTAAAATAAAAAAAACAACTTGACCCCAAAAGATCTAGTTAATTACAGACCAATCTGAAATCTCCCTTTTCTGTCAAAGATACTAGAAAAAGCCGTATCCTCACAATTATATTCCTTCTTCAAGAAAAATTGTATCTGTGAGGATTTCCAGTCAGGATTTAGACCGTATAATAACACTGAGACTGCTCTAATTAGAGTTATAAATGACCTGCTTCTATCATCTGATTGTGGTTGTATCTCATTATTAGTGCTGTTGGATCTCAGTACTTCGTTCAACACTATTGACCACAACATTCTCTTGAATAGACTAGAAAACTCTATTGGCATTAGTGGAAGTGCCTTAGCATGGTTCAAATCATACTTATCTGACCACTATCAATTTGTAGCAGTGAATGAAGATGTATCATATCAATCACGAGTGCAATATGGAGTACCTCCAGGCTCAGTGCTACTGTTAACTTCTGAAAAAAAAAACAGGTGTTAATTATCAGACCTAAAAACCGCACATGTAATAATCTAGAACAATGTCTAACACTCGATGGCTGCTCTGTCAATTCTTCTTCATTAGTTAGGAACCTAGGTCTACTGTTTGATAGCAATCTTTCATTTGAAAGCCATGTTTCTAGCATCTGTAAATCTGAATTTTTCCATCTCAAGAACATATCTAAAATGCAACCTATGCTCTCAACCTCAAATGCAGAATTTGACCTTGAGGTTAGATGATTGTAATGCTTTATTGGGTGGTTGTTCTGCATGCTTGATATACAGACTACAGCTGGTTCAAAATGCAGCAGCTAGAGTCCTTACTAGAACCAGGAAGTATGAGCATATTAGTCCGGTTCTGTCAACACTGCACTGACTCCCTATCAAACATCGTATAGATTTAAAAATATTGTTAATTACTTATAAAGCCCTGAATGGCTTAGCTCCTCAGTACTTGAGCGAGCTCTTGTCACATTATAGTACTTCACGTCCACTTTGTTCTCAAAACTCTGGCCATGATAATTGAACCTAGAATATCAAAATCTACTGCGATTGGCAGATCTTTTTCCCATTTAGCCCCCAAACTCTGGAACAATTTACCTAATACTGTTCGGGAGGCAGGCACACTCTGTCAGTTTAAATCTAGATTAAAGACACATGTCTTTACTCTGTCTTACACTTAACACACTAATACACGTTTATTAATCAAATCAGTTAAATGATTTTTAGGCTGCATTAATTAGATTAGCCGGAACTGGGAATATTCCTGTCACATGCTCCGCCGGCATTGCCGCCTCTGTCCACGAGAGGCCACTCTCATCTAGACTTTCTCACTGTGCTCTCATTCATGTACCGGACTCCATTCCCCAGAATGCACCTCTCCCCCACAGCTGTTTCATAGGTTCAATCAATGTCTAATTATTACCTGTATAAATACTAGTCTGTTTGTCATACCTGTTGCGAAGCTTTGCGATTACCTCAGTGTCCAATCCTAAGCGTTGTTTTCCATGTTTACTTTCCCCGTGTCCTGATCATTGTCTTGTTTGTTTTCAGTATTATAGCCGCCTGCCTTGTTGACCCATCGCCTGTGTACATTGTCTTCTGCCTCATCTCCATAGTCCTGTTTGCTGGTGTTTTGACCCTGATCTGCCGACCACGATTAAACTCTCTATAGATCTCCCAGACACCACGGGCTTGAGCTGGGAGGTGGCATTATATACATGCCTGGGATGGGTAAGGATGCATGAGGAGAGATTGCCACCGTCATCACTCAAAATGGCCTCCCGGGCTCAGCCAAAGTCTGCAGACAAGATGGTTGCCCCGCAGCAACCTACGTCAGCACTCAAGATGGCTGTCTCTCTCGAGCCCGCACAGAAGATGGTCGCCATTCCCGAGGCCATGCACAAAGCGACCATCTCATCTGAGAGGTCAGGAGGCTACCGTCAGATGCCCGGCTCTCGCCTTGCGTTTCGGAGAACTCCGTTTAAAAACCCGGCACAGTATGGAGGTCATTTGGTGTCAACATCCGAAACGTCTCGGAACGTCTCTGCTGTTCCTGAGTCACAGTCTACGAGGCCTCAGAAGCCCAAGTCTCCCTCCACCTTAGTTGCCACGCCTGTTGTACTTGGCGTGGAGGGTGACGTCACTGAGGACACTGGGTTCGCTTACAGGCCCACAGGACTGTTTTCCAAATTAACAGATCCTCCATTGGCTTTATCCAGAAGCTTCAAACCCCCATTTCTCCGGTCAGTTACAAAGCCCCAACCAGGTGAAGCACAGTCGAGTCCAGTCCCCAACTCACGGCCAGGAGAGACGTTGCCCAGTTCTGAGTCCGAGTCACAGCCCAAGGAGTGGTGTTATACCCTGTCGGTTCCGTTTTCACAGCCAGGAGAGCTGTCAGAAATCCTTGCGGTTCCCAGTCCACATCAGTCGGGTACCATCCCCATATCACGGTCCAAGGGGCCGTGTTCTACCCTGTCGGTTCTGGTTTCACCACCAGGAGAGCAGTCACTAATCGTTGCAGTTCCCAGTCTGCACCAGTCGGGTCCTAGCCCTGAATTACAGTTCAAGGAACCGTCTGAAGCGTTGGTCTAGGTTTCACGCCCAGGAGAGCCGGCAGAAATCCTTATGGTTTCCAGTCCATACATGTCGGGTCCTAGCCCCAAATCACAGTCTGAGGAACCATCTGAAACGTTGGTCTCGGTTTCACGGCTAGGAGAGCCGACAGAAATCCTTGCAGTTTCCAATCTGCACATGTCAGGTCCCAGCCCCGAACCACTGTCCGAGAAACCGTCTGAAACATTGGTCTTGGTTTTATGGCCAGGAGAGCCGACACCAATCCTTGCAGTTTCCAGTCCACACATGTCAGGTCCTAGCCCCGAATCATGGTTCAAGGAACCACCTGAAACTTTGGTCTCGATTCCTGAGGTTCCACCAGTGGCTGCACACCCTCCGGAGAGGTCAGTTAACTCTCCAAAGGTTCCGCTGGTGGCTGCATGACCTCCAGGTCCAATTATCCAAGCCTCAGGGCTTTTGTGCTGTCCGGTCCCGACAATGGTGAGAGTCTACCAGTGGTCGCACGACTCCCGGAGATGTTGACTGGTCTGATATGCCTAAATGGGTTTCTCCATTGTCTGGTTGGCCCAGGAGGGCATCCTCGTTGCCTGGTCGGCTTAGGAGGGCATCCTCGTTGTCTGGTCGGCCCAGGAGGGCATCCTCGTTGTCTGGTCGGCCCAGGAGGGCATCCTCGTTGTCTGGTGGTGGCCTCCCTGGTGGTCGTTCCCGCTGGCTCCTACATCAGGAGCATCTAGAAGCCTCTCCTTAGAGGGGGGGCTATGTCACATGCTCCGCCGGAGAGATGTCAGAACAGTATTTTTTCACAACTTGTGCTTGGCTTATTATTCAATTCAACTTATTTGGCTACTGTAAAATTGGCAAAGGGAAACTTTTATCAAACATGTTTGTTTTTTTTCTGACATGCTGTCTGCAATAGAATAGCATTTGCAGTTGATGGTATGTTTTTCGATAATGGTAGAAAACACTTATTAGGTTGATTTCTTTGCCCCAAAAAAACAAAAAATATAAAACTTGGCTGTCAATCATGATGGAAGAATAAACAAGTTAAGTTACAGCATGTCCCCTAATGAGGCCATAACATTTATTCTGTGGGAGTCCCCCCACCTCCTGGCCCCATCAGAGGTCACATCACCCCTTGAGCACCCTTCTCACCTGTTTCACCCCAGACCCATGCGATGGAAGGCAATTACAGAGGCGAGTTTTATATTGCCACAGACAAGCACGTGTTTTGTTGTTATAGATAAAAGTTTACATTTGTTCACTCTTTGAGCAGGCTATATGTCTGCCACAGGCATGTTTAATTTTTTTATATTCACACTATACTGAGAAGAGTTTATTTTTTTAATTGTAATGTTATATGTTACAAAATTTGTAATTATCTGATTTCTTGAACAGAAAATTTAAGCTACTGTGAAGTTGTTGCACTTTTGCTTAAACCTGGGTTAAAGCTTGAAATTGTAGAATGACAGAGCCTCATTTACTTTTTGTTTTGGGATTCTACACATTTTAACTCTTGAAGACAATCATAGCAATAAAGTTGCACTTTTCACACTATATCTGATGTCTGCAGTCATTTTTTAAGTGCATTGGAAAAAAAAATTGAAAATCGAATTGAAACTCGAATTTTTCTTTAAAAATCGAAGATTTTTTTTTAGCCAGAATCGCCCAGCCCTAACGCTAATATTAGTCTGTTTCTCTCTTATTCTGTTTCACAGCCCGTATCCAGATCAGATACTAGTGTATCAACACAAAAAGATGATCTTCATTGGGGACAAGAACACCTAGATTAGCCCTGTGGACAGATCACCGGAACCAAATGCACACAAACACACACACTATAAGTCCTTTGCACAATCTGACATGCACTTAAAACTGAACTGGAAATTATTCATGTAATATTGATTCAACAAGGTGCTGAAAGCATTCTTTAGAAATGTTGTCCCATATTGATTGGATAGCATCTTGCAGTTGATGGAGATTTGTGGGATGCACATCCAGGGCACGAAGCTCCCGTTCCACCACATCCCAAAGATGCTCTATTGGGTTGAGATCTGGTGACTGTGGGGGCCATTTTAGTACAGTGAACTCATTGTCATGTTCATGAAACCAGTTTGAAATGATTTGAGCTTTGTGACATGGTGCATTATCCTGCTGGATAGGATAACAGGCGTAGTTTCTGAACACACAGGAAAATAGTAGGAGCAATCCCCGAATTTCAGAGATCAGTCATGTATTGTTATGCAAAATACATAATGACCCAACATTATGTACTGTTTTATTCAGCTGTCTTCCATAAAAGTAGAAAAAAATAGACAGATAGATCTTCTAGATACTCTTGAGTGCTGCAATAAATGCTATGTTTAATTAACAATAAATTCTATGTTTAATTAACCAAAATTTAAATTAACCAAAATTTACCTAGCAAGAACGATATAAATGTGTTCGGATGTTATAGCTACAAAATAATAAAAAAAAAATAATAAAATTGGAGTATCCGCTCCCATGATCCACCGCGCGGCTGGTGCGTGAGTCACATGACCCTGACATTAAAGCGGAAATGACAGTTAGCGCTTCACAGTCTCACGGCAGATAAAAGGTAGAGATCAAAACATTTTTGTTTGTTAATATAAACAGAAAACCTGTTAAATCACCTATAAACCTGTCCACCTGTACTAAGCGTTCTTCTTGACGGTTTCAACTCTATTGTGACTTTTGATATAAAAATGGTGTGCAGCTAGCCAACTCATCCGTCATAAGAAATTAAACTTAAAATTAGCGATGATTATAAATCTTAAATAGCTGCAGATATGATTTCCCGTTGAGTCTGTCAGGCGTCTAAATCTGTGGCTAAGTTAATATAAATGCGATGTTATCTTATGTTGTTGCTATGTCATCATTCAAGCTATATCTGAAACGATATGTTCTTATGTTATTACGCTATGCTGTACACGGTAGGTTTGAATACATATATTATTGCTTTTAGTTTGTGTCCGCTCATCAAAATCAATTAGTGACCTATGAAGCTGTCAGACTGGGATATTCACATCTTTATAAAACATATATGAAGCTTTGCTGTTCACCTTCTGAGCATTTTTTTTATTCCTTAACAGCTTGGGTAAAATCTTCCTGATTTGAAATGTAATTTGTGTCTGTTCTTTTTTTTGTTTTTGTTTTTCCTCACAATGAAGATCTCAGGATCTTATTATACTCTGATTATGAAATACAGTGGCTGAATAATTATGAGTGTTATTGGAGATGATGATGATTATGTGTGTGTGTTTAGGGCTGTGATGTGATGTGAAGTGATGATGGCAGCTGCCAGTGTGTCTCAGTCTGCCAGTGCTCAGACGACAGAGAAAACACAGCTGACCTTGAAAGGTAGGAATACCAGCCTGTTTTGATCCAGTCCCATCGAACATCTGCTCTGTGATTGATTAATCTGCAGCCGATGTGATTTTAAAAGCTGATGTGACGCATGTGTTTTTGCACTGTGCCGTGTTTCCTCTAGAGGGTGATGTGCACTGAATAATAACTTCTTCACTGCAAGCTGCTAGATCATGCCAGGACACATTCACTCACATTTCCTGTTTGACAGAATATTCTTTACAGAAATCCAAAGCATACCAGCGTTAATTGTTGTTTTTATATAAATATGTTATTCACACTACATAACTGTCTTGGAGCAGAAAGGATTTATGTGTACCAAAACTTTTTGTTTTAGCAATTTTTGCTGCATTTATTATTGTTACGTTTTCCCTAATACATAATGAAAGTGGATCTTAATTCTAGTCGCCTGTTTTTAATATTTATAATGGCTGTTGTAAAAATTACTTACTGCTTACTGTCCAGTACACACTGCATACTACCTACTATTTTTAAATAACAGTGTGTGATTTCAGCTGGAATCATCAAATGGTCCCCACCGGACCCCCTCAGATTTGTCTGAAAAAAATCTATGTGATGGGTAATATGCCCAATAGATCATATAAAACATTTCAGATCTCTACTGTGCATACTTTAACAAAAAAATCTGTAAAATCACAGTCTGTGTGATCATGTTCAGACTGAAATATCTCCAGAACTAGTTGTGCTAGGTCCATGAAATGTTCTGGGAGTCCTAAGAGTCCTAGTCCAGAACTGCATGAATTACAACTCCCAGCATTGTTACTGAATTTACACCTGAATGCTGGCCCTCTACTTGTCTTTGAAACTATTACTTTAATGGTTTTCAGATGTCCATAGAAACCTCAATGTTCAATGTATAAGCATAAAATGTGGTAAATGGTTTGATATGTACCACATCTTTCACATCCTTTGACATCAGACAATAGAGTCTGATGGATGTTGAGATATTAAGGTCCAAAAATGGAAAAAAACTAATTTACATCAATGTTCAGAGCAATGTTTCCCATGAATGACACCAGGTATGAACATTAAACTTTTTTTTTTTTTGAAAGAGCATGTTCTTATTGATAAAATATAAAAAAATTGGGACGGGTTTTTTTTTATTATTACATTTTTCTGTAATAATAAAAAAAAAATTGTTGTGTGACATTCACAACTACTCTAGTCCTAGCTATTTTGAAGTGCTTTTTTTGCATCCCCATGGACCGGCTAGAGCAGGAGTCTCCAACCCTGCTCCTGGAGAGCTACCGTCCTGCAGATCTTAGCTCCAACCGTGCTCCAACACACCTGTCTGTAATTATTCAGTAACCCAGAACACCTTGATTACCTGCTTCACAGAATATTTCATGGACCTGGCACAACTAATTCTGGAGATATTTCAGTCTGAACATGGTCACTTAGACTGTGATGTCAAAACGGGGTAAAAAACAAACTTTTTTACAGATTTTTTTGTGAAAAAAAGCACGCACAGTAGAGATATGAAATTTTGTATATGATCTATTGGGCATATTACCCATCACATAGATTTTTTTTCAGACAAATCTGAGGGGGTCCGGTAGGGAACTTTTCCAAAATTTGATTATTCCAGCTGGAACGACCCAATAAGCAACAGATGTACTATGCTAAAGTTTGACAAACACTACCTTTCAATTAATGTGCTAACTGTTCTTTTTACAAAGGCTTGATTTATGATGCCCAGTGGAACTCAAAATGGATGATAAACGTATTAAACGAAACTGAATCAACACTGAGCTGTCTTTAACTGAATGATGATATTTTTGGCACTTACACTAAGTGTAAAAAGCTATATTTTCTAGTTACACTAAGTGCAAATAAATCTTGTTTACACTAAAATAGAACTTTAGCAACACCATAGTTAGGTGGCAGATATGTTTACTTCATTACTGTAGTACATTATAAAACAGTATTTAATAACAAATTGAGTGTAAATTATAATGCTCATAAATTTTATTATATAAATGCCACTTTTTGGGGGGACAAACCTTCCTACACTTAGCTTCCTACATCTAAGTGTGCCTAGTAACATTTATTATTAATGAGGTGTTTTTTTTTTTTTTACCACCTTTCAAATAATTTTGGAAAATAAATGCCTTTCTGATGTATAAAGGAGGAAGCATGAGTTTGACAAAAAGCCAAACTAGATATCGGTCACTCAAGAATACAGGCTTGCATATGAATTACTCCCTGAGCCACTGAAACTGCAGAAGAACATGTGTCTTTTGCAGTGCTGTATATTGCATCTGTAAAGTACAATTTATGTCCTACTAATAGAATTGTTTTTAGATACAGAGTGA
The DNA here is from genome assembly GCA_032357445.1 of Enteromius radiatus. Taxonomy (NCBI): domain Eukaryota; kingdom Metazoa; phylum Chordata; class Actinopteri; order Cypriniformes; family Cyprinidae; genus Enteromius; species Enteromius radiatus. Next base: position 11,995,422 of record JAUCMS010000055.1, read on the forward strand.
TAGTAGGTTATCCAGGTATGCCATGCATAACGATTGTTTGTTTACTATGCACAGTATACATACTGAATACTGCAGAAGTAGTAAGAGGAAGATCTGTTTCACAAGACCAACTCATTAGAAGAGAGCTCTATGCACGAACTGTGTTCTGATTGACAGAGTCCCTACCCAGTGTTCATTGCTCTCTATTCCCCGAGCAGGGGCAATCTGTTGAAGTTTATTTCACTGGGGAACATTCTTTCATGGATTTGCGCTTGCAGCGTCTTCACAAATGGATAAAACTTACTAGAGAAGCATGGCATAATACATCTCTATAAATAAATACAGTTTATATTCACATCTCACACACTTTAATGCCCTTTGAGTGGAACATTTTCAGTGATTGCCATGAAATGACAGAAACAGACTCAGTCCAGAAGAACTGTGGAGAACATCTCAAGAAACCTACCTGCAAAGCTCCTAAGAAACTCTGCTTAAGTGCACTGAGGACAAAAGCTGCTTTAAACACAAAGGATGCTCACACTTACTGTTGATTTAATTTAGTTAATAGAGTTGAATTAATAAAGAAAATATATGATGTTATTTTTCACAGCATTTTCATTTTTACACAACTTCCAACACAGTTCTTCTGGATTGAGTCTGTCTCCGTTTGTTCTGTTCTTTCATGTCATTCCAAACAGACTGGAGGATGATCAGATTTCATGTCTGTGTGAAGCAAATAAAAACCATTTTTTTAGCTGCTGAAAATACTTGTCAAATGATTTTCGGTGTGTAGGGCCCACATGCCCACCAGGGGGCCCCATGACAGGGTTCATTATATTGATAGCGCTTTTAACAATACAGATTGTGTCAAAGCACTTAACAGTATCAAATAAGAGAATAGAGTGTCAGTAAATATATAATGACAACATTAAACACTCAATTGCCAGTTAAAGGCATTTCATTATTGAATGCAGAGACATAATTGTTTTTTTTTGTTTGTTTTTTTTTCCTCTCTCTCAGTGGTGTTTGAAAATGGAGAGGCAGTAGGGTTGTGTGACATCAGAGTTTTATACATGTGGCCAAGTCTAATTCAGGGGGTCCATAGACCATAAGAGGAAATCAGTGCATTACCCCAACCTGGTATAAACAAGCTTAAATAAATCCCCAACATTAGTTAAACGTACCATAACTTCAAATGTTAGGCTGATGATACGTGAGGCAACTTTTTTGAGCAGTGTCGCTAGGGCACTTTCCCATTAAGAATAGGTAATAATTTAGATCGCTCTTGGGCCTGTGTCTCACCTGGTTGCTTATTGACAGCAACATTGCTCAAACAGGTGACCTGTGTATCATGTGTATAACTTATTTAATCAGTGATTGGAGCAAAAGATCTAACATTACCTTGTAGGCTACAATGAATTTTGTGCTGCTCAGGAGACCGAAAACTTTAACTTACTTGAAACAGTGCTGCCAACTTTGGAGTTGGTGTGAGAATTATTTAAGAATAATTAACAAGCTTGTAATTAAGCATTATATTGGTAACACTTTACAGTAAGGTTCATTAGTTAATATGAACTAAGAATGAACAATACTACAGTAATAGTAGTAGTACAGCAATTATCTTAGTTAATGCTAATTTCAGCATTTACTATTGCGTTATTAAAATCAAAGTTGTGTTTTTTAACATTAGTCAATGCACTGTGAGCTAACATGAACAATGAATGATTGTGTTTTTATTAGCTAACTTAACAAATATGAATAAAAACTATATAATATAATAAATGCCTTGTTCATGTTAGATAATACATTACCTAATGTTAACAAATGACACCTTATTGTAAAGTATGACTGTTTTTTTTTGTTTTTTTTTTACATTTTTCTGAACTACTCTATACAGGGAATCCTATTGTTGAGGTTAAATGTAAAACTGATTTGTATACAAGTATTATACAATAAGCAATTGTTTTACAATAAGCAATTTTTATGTGAGTAAATGTATAAGAAACCTTTTTTTTGCTAAACCCCCCTTAGTGTACAGTTTTCTTGGATTTTCTGCAGTTATGTTTTCTAGCTGCTGTCTTAAAACTAGGGATGGGCGATATATATCGCACAATATATTATGCGCATCTCATCAGTAAAGCCGGTTCTTTGATTAGCGGGAAA
>JAUCMS010000055.1:12007124-12029130 GCA_032357445.1 Enteromius radiatus
TAAATAGTCTAAAAATAAACGTTTTTGAATTTTGAAAGGCGTATGTGCATTATTATGCCATTATCATTATTCTAGATGAAAATGGTCTCAGATTGATATTATCGTTTATCGCGATAATTTCTTGGACAATTTATCGTCCAGCAAAATTTGTTATCGTGACAGGCCTACTATCAAATAAATAAATATATCAGCATGAAATGATGAGTTTAATTCAAATGTAGTGTGACTATTCGAAAATATTAATTCCTAAATATATTTTTACTAGTCAAGTGGAGTCAATTTTATTTATATAGCGCTTTTAACAATACAGATTGTAGCAAAGCACTGAACATTATCAAATAAGAGAATAGAGTAATGGTAATGCATAATGACGAGAATTAAACTATTTATTTATCAAATTCAGAGACCGTCTCTGTAGTCAAGACGACGATAATCACTAGAAATCAGGTGTCCCCAACTAAGTAAGCCAGAGGCGACAGCGGCAAGGAACCAAAACCCCATCACCAATACAAGCTCTGAGTGTAAATGTTTATGCATGCGTCTATGAAGGACTTTAATCTGTTGATTATGGTTTTATGGTTTTATCTTTTGAGTTACTCATTGTACACACACATATGCTTCATAAATTGGCATTTGACATGTGAAACTTCTTTTACGACACCAGAACAACAACTGGATTTGTGATGGGCTCTCAAAACCTGCTTTTAGCCACGTCCAGTATAACGATCTGGAGTGTGTTTTCTCTCAGTGCGCGAGGTTGTGTTTGACCTTCAGCGGTGGATAAAGGTTGAGTGTGTGAAAGTTTGTTAGGGTCCTCTGTTCACTCTGAAGTCGCTCTTGTTGGTTTAATGTTTTCCCTCATTTCCCCTGGCAGATTTTTTTTTCTGAAACACACGCACCACATAAACAGCTCTTTGTGTACAGACCAGGGGAAAGAGAGAATGGCGCACACATTCAGTAAACAGAAACGTTTGCTCAAACTTACTAAGCCTCAAACTTTCTTACAGTAACTTGTGATTTTTGTAATAAAAGGTTTAATGCCGGTCCATTTGAGTTTTACAAGTGCAAGCTTTTTATTAAAAGACACTTTCATGTTAAACTAATTAAAACTAAAGAAATGTAAAAAAAAAAAAGCATATGATTCATTAAGAGCAACAATATAAGCTGCATTAAAATGTGTTTAAATGCTTGGGCATTATAGTCTGTTTGTCAAATCTAAGGCTGGCCAATTTTTCGCGTAGGATGATAAAAAAGGTGCACCAGTTAATACACGGATCCCTGACTAACTACTCGATAGCATGATCAGTATTGCAGGTGATTCATTTGCGATGCTGAACGCGGTCAGGGTTCTACGGCTCTGTGTATTAACTGGTGCTCCATTTGAAAACGGGGGATGGAGATTTACCGCTAATAAAGGTACCGGCTTTACTGACAAGATGCGCATTATTATCCAATGTGATGTATCGCCCAGCCCGAGATCTATTCTATTGTATTGTGTAACTCGGCACACAGCACATATTAATGCAGATCACTACTATTTCATGCTTTACAACATGATGTTTTCGGAGTAATACTATGACCAGCACTTAAGGTGTCTCTGTACCTTCTGGAGCATTATAGCAATAAATGTGTTTTGTGCTTTTGCAAACAAATATGTAGTCATGAAATGTAGGTGATTTTACTTGCATCACTGGTTTTTACTCTGTAACGCATGTCAAAATATGGGAATAACTTTAAAATTTATGTGAATCAGTCCTAATAATGATTTTGTGTACTTTTCGTCTGTGCAGAGATGGTTCACTCGAGCAGGTCTAATCTGCACAGAGCTCATAGTGAGGAGAGCCCAAGTACCAGCAGCCCCCGTGGACGGTCAGCACAAATCTCTCTGTTTCTCACATTTTTAATCACTGATTACGCGTTTTATAGTGTCTGCTTCTCCTGTTTCATGTCTCTCTAATGTACTGTTAAACACAGCCTTTTCTGTTCATTATATCTTAAATGGGCTAAAGCATCACAAGTTGGTGTAGGGGTTAGTGCTATGACTGCTATTTTTGAGTAATCGGGTGAATTAAATACACTGCAATTTTCAATTATTTTCTTGATTATTATATGGAATCAACACCACAACCAGAATTGTAGCTGTTGAAAAACTGTTAAATAATAATAATCAAAAAAATATGTGCAAGAAAAAAGGCATCTTCAATTAAAAGAATAAAATGGTCAGTTCTAGGAGTTGCCAGACCCACAAGTATGCTTAAAATAATCAAGCACATGTATTACTTAAAACAATTGGTCTTTAATGTTATTTAGTCAGTCTAGGCCTGATTTACTAAGACCCCAAATAATAGAATTTGCTTGGGCAATCTAGCAAATCGTGTCCACCCTCCGTGGGAGTGTTACAGGATGTTTCCTAAAAATATTCGCCCTGTGTCCAGATAGGTTTGACATACCCATAATTAAACATATTCACTGTGTGTGAGTTTACAGAGGCATGACAGGAAATGCTCAGAAATAACAACGCTGTGTATGATCTCTCCTATATTTTCAGAAGTTTAGCTCATTCTGTGGGTTCTTGTGGAGGTTCTCCTGTGGACATCAGAGGAGCTGTTCTCACAAATGGAGAACTGAATGGAGAAGTTGTGGACAATGCATGCTGCCGCAGCTCAAAGACGGCCGTCGACAGCCTGAGCAGTGCTGGTCAGATATACACACACACACTTACTTTACAAACATACAAACTCATTCAGGCTGCTTTGGATTATGATCATAACATAATGTGATTGAGATGAGCATGCATCGCAGTTTAAAAAGGTGCTTCTATTTTGACAAAAATAGGACAGTTTTAGGACAATACTGTCCTTTTTTAGGACAGTAAGAATTGTTGTGCTTTTAATAAGTGCATCCCGCCCTTTATTTCCTTGTTTATCTGTGCTGCTTTATTTCTCTTTTGTGCCAGTGTTAGTTTTAAAAACTCCTGTCTACAATTCAAAACGTATAGCAAAATCTTAAATTTAAATGATGTAATCATTTGCTCTTTTGTATGTCATTCCAAACCCATACGACTATGGTTGATCTTCAAAACACAGATGAAGATTTTTCTCAGAGGCTTCTGAGAGGTCGCTACTGCAAAAAATAATAATTTGTTGAAGTTTTAAATTAAAAGAAGGGGTTTCAGTTCGTTGCTTGCCATTTCTTTTAATTATTTGTGAAATTTACTAGCAATTTCTGTATGGAAATTATTTCAACAATTTTTCTTCAGTGATGCATCGCATTTTGACAAACTCAGAAGTTCAAATAATATCTTTCTAATAACCTATGTTTGGATCTATTATGTTTTGGTTACCTGAACTTTTATTGGAGGGACGGAAACCACTCATGTTTCATTAACTATCCTAATTTGTGTCATATTGGTTTGGAATGAAATGAATTGAAGTAAATCATGACATAATTAGGGCTGTCCATCATTAAAATTGACATAAATATGGAGCATGAAATAAGATATTTTTAGAAACAACTTTTTAGAAATAAAAAGTCATAGATGACCACAAACTTGGTTTTGTCTTCAAAATATTTTGAATGTTTCACAAAAGAATTGTAATTTTATTTAATTTTATAATTTTTTGGATGAGATATCCCATTAATGTTATTATTTTCAGTACTCGAATTAGTTTTAATGATATGATACTCTAAATAAGAAAACTCTAAATTTGCCAGTGGGTGGCATTAATTGTCTTTACGAGTCATTCATTCATTCATTCGATTTGTTCAAATGGCTGCTTCATTCAGGAACAATAAACACTGCTGTTATCATATGATATAAATATGAGACGCAAACTCATACAGGAGCATTTTTGTCCAAACATCTTGAGGAACTGCATTTATAGAGTTGTTGCCCTACATCATATTTGTGAACAGTCAACTGTGTGTAATGTAAGATGAAGTACAGGTCTGGGGACAGGGCCAGTGCAGTAACTACATTACAATATTTTAATTGTGTTATTTTTTTAGACTGACAGCCCTAGACATAATATACAGTAGTCAACATTCGAAGTGGATCAAAAGCTTTCATCAAAGTTGTCCTAAAATCAATAACAATACCTATTCTTGTCTTAGGACAACTTTGATGAAAGTTTTTGATTCACTTCGAATGTTGACTACTGTATACATATTGTCCATATCGCCCTAGTAAACACTCAATCAATCAATATGTGCTTTATTGGCTTGACAATTGCCAAATTACAATGTATTGCCAAAGCAGTCTTTACATTGAATCTCTTTGAGTGGTCAGTTTTGGTATGAGGGTGAATTTTTCACTGGTCTTTGTTCAGGTAAAGATGATATGCCTGCCAATGGCTCACCCTCCCTGAGCTCTACCCCCTCTGCTGAAATGGACAGTTCTGGCCCGCCGTCAGCCTCAGAGACCCCGTCCTCCACCGACCAGAGCAGCACAGCCACAGAGACACAGACCAGCGATGCACTGCCTGCTGGGTACGGCACAGAGCTGTGGCTGAATTCAGACATCAGCACATGTCGTATCGGTTTGCTCAGTGTTATTTATCTCTTTTAGATGGGAACAGCGAATTCTCCCTCATGGACGAGTCTACTATGTGGATCACAACACAAAGACCACCACATGGGAGAGACCTCTCCCTCCAGGGTGTGTGTGTGTCATCATGTGTTTATGATGTTTATGAACAACACATTCTCGCTCCCAGCTTGTTACATATTGACCCTTCGTCAGGTCACTTTTCAACGTACATGGTCCATTTTTTTGTTGTTGTTGTTGTTGTTTGTCTAAATTAGGTTTGCATGCATTTGTAAAAAAAATTAGAAATAATTTAATATAAATGTATACTTTTGGATCACCTTACCTCAATATAAAACACCTAACAGGAAAATATAAGTACAGTCAAAGGTATTTATTGCAATAAACAAGCAGTATAACACCATTACAAACAATTTGTGTTGTACAATTTGTACAATGTCTTTCTGTGAAGAAAAGAGTAAAACGGAAGGTTTTAATTGCTGAAAATGATCCATGCTCACATTTCATTCAAAAACATACTCCCATAGCATGACACAATCGGTCTCAAGACACACAAGAGCCAGTAGCATTTCACAACCAAGGCTGATGCAAGGCATCTTCTGGCAGCATCTTGTGTTTTATTGACAAACATTAGGTTTAAGGGGCAGGGTATGGGTTATGTGCTCGTAAATTTATAAATTGTACAATATAAATAAACCTGTTTTGTCTGTTTACATTGAAAAATCACTCCCCAACATAAATGCAATAATGGCAATTTTATTACTGAACTTAATAATAATATAACCATAGAGATAAAATTCCCAATGCCTTTTGCGTCGGCATACTGATGCCAAGGGTTTCTTATTAAAAAAGCTGATCAAGCTGACCAAGCGTCAATGTGTGATGAGTTGGGAGTGAGAACATGTTACGGAAGGAGATACTAGATGATTCCATCCCTTACAATTTACACATTAACAACAAATCTTGTTAATGAATGATAGCAATATTGCATGTTATTTCTGATGGATCAAACCCCACAGTGTATATAAGCTTTAAGATTTACTTAAGAAACAATTCTGTGTGCATTGGCTGGGGCTGGTGTTAATCCATGTTTGGTGTGTGTTGTAGCTGGGAGAAGCGCGTGGATCAGCGTGGCAGGTTCTACTACGTGGATCACAACACCAGAACCACCACGTGGCAGCGGCCCACAGCCGAGTCTGTGCGCAACTATGAGCAGTGGCAGTCTCAGCGCAACCAGCTGCAGGGAGCCATGCAGCAGTTCAACCAGAGATACCTCTACCAGGTACCAACATACTTCATTCTCCTCTTCAACAAAGCTCATTGAATGACGCATGTATTTTGCTAAGGCCCATATTCACAAAACTTTTGATCTTACCACTAAGAGCTGACACAAATTTTATTATGCTTTTTAACTAGGCACACAGTGATTGATTGCCATATTCAAATAAAGGTTTCAAAATAAAAAAGTTAATTGCTACATGCAAATAAATATGTTCAAATCCAGACTAAGTGTCACTAATTAAACAAGTATATGTTCAGCTAATTGTCAGCCTCTTACATGTATACTTCTTGTAAACTATTAGCGGATATGCATATAAGCAGCCTTTTAATTTACAGAGTAGAATAATCATGACTGATAGTGAGATGTGTAAACGTAAAAGAAAACTAAATTGAACAAGAACAGCTGTTACTTCTTGCCCGATTTAATGAAAACAAGGATATAATCAAAGGAAAATCTGGAGTTGGGATAACCTCCAAAACCAAAGGTGATACTTTTTTAAAAACCCATTATTGTCAAATGTTTCTAAATTGTTTATATTCTGTATTCTGAGGCAGATTGAGGGCAACAGCCATTTTAGGGGAGTTGTGAGCTGGTATTAAGAGTCCTCTTCACTACTCCTAACATTTCACAGATTTAAAAGCTAGTTTTATTTCTATAACACTTACTAACAAAATACTCTTAGAGCAAAAATTTAGTCCTAATGAGTTATACTGTGAGCTACTTTTTGCCTCAAGATGTTTTGTGAATATGGGCCCAGTTCTTTACACCTTCACTTTGAGGAGAAGTCTATTTTTTGGTGAAATATTATTAACAGAACTTTGGCAAAGCTGAATTTTCAGCTTTATTACAGTCTTCGGTGTGGCATGATCCTTCCTTCAAAATTGATGATATTCAGAAATGTTTATTGAGCAGCACTGAAAACAGTTGTTCTAGCTAATATTTTTTCTGGAAAATGTGACTTCTTAAGGATTCATTGATTATTAAATTTTTTTAAAAAGACAGCGTTTATTTGAAAAAGAAACATTATAAAAGCTTACTGTCACCTCCATTTAATGCATCCTGGAGAATTACTATATCAGTGTATCATGGTTTCCAGACGGGGGAAAAAACAATAAGATGACAGCACAACAGTTTTAATATATAATAATATTAGTACACTGTGATTTGTGAATGATCATGTGAAAACTGGAATAATTACATTTCACGGGACACACACCGTGTGATGTATTGTCCAGCTCTACTATATACAGGGTGGAGTAATCTGCGATTTTATGATTGATTCGAAGCGGACTTCTTATGTTAGCATGCTTTATCTTGTTCATGCTCTGATCAATAATCTTATGCTTTGTTTCACGGATCGCAATACTTGCATTACTCTAAAGGATGTTTTCATACATGATCTCTACCAGTAAGTTTCTGGAAACGTCTGCGTGTGAGCACTTCTAGTATAATAATGTAAGTTTAGTATTATTAATGTGATATTAATGGTATTATGGACCATCAGTCAGAGTAAGGACTTGGCTCGAATGATAAGCAAATCTTGAATTTACATTTACTGGATGTTTATCTCTGCTGGTGCTACGCTAATGAAAAGCGCCTATATATTTCTATCAGTGGTGAGGTGGCAAAATTGTCTCTTTGAATAACGGAGCTCACAGCTTGACTATGATCACAGATGTGATGCACAGATACTGTGTTCACATAATATCTCTCTCTGTCCTCTGATTACTCTGTTGTGGGAGTAATCCTTTGGAAAAACATCAAAGTTCAGGTTTGGCTTCGTTCTTGTACAGAAACTCTTCTTTAGCTTTAGGGTGCATTCTCCAAGCTTCTCCATTTTATAAGCAAAGATAAAATTGGACCAAGATGTTTTGAACTTCCTTAGTTTTAGAATACACAACAGTGTCATTTATGTACACAAACAGCACTTCTCTGTATATTCTGTAAAACACACTCAATAAGCCTTTGACAGCACAGTGGAACAGATGAAGGACCTCGCTGTGCTCTCAGGATCCATACTGACCGGCTGGGAACCGCCCTTTACGTTCAGATTGTCTGAATACCACAGCTCCTTGCGAAGACTAGAATCCAACGAATCTGAGGCAAAGGATTATCCACCAAGTCTGTCTTAGCTCGCAAATGATAATAATCCACGTAAAGCTGTGTACCTTTTTCATTTTTGCTACAAAAGCCCCCAGAAAGCTCAGTGTAAGTTTGCAAGGAAAGACTTTTCCCAACGTTAAACTTCATCTGAAGAAGAACGTTTTGAATAAGGAAAGACTGTGTGTACTGTAATTGCCTCATTAAAAATAGTGTAGTGTGTGTATTGCCATCATAGCTTCAAAATATACTGATAGTTTGCAGTTTGGGCCTCCTGAATGGCTTTTATGATATTTTCATGATAAAATTACTTATATTATTAACAACAAAAAAATAAAATATATATATATATATATATATATATATATATATATATATATACACACACACACACACACACACATATATATGTACATATAATATTAAAATTGGGATACAGTTTTTCAGGCTTGTTAAAATATTATATTATTAAATGTTAAAAATATTTAAAATGAATGAAGATGAGGATCCAAAGATTAAGATATTAAGTGCAGTTGCAATATGAGAAATATTGATTGTTTTTTTGTAGATTTATTAGGGCCCTGGGATTTCTGTGGAATTCGCTCATGAAAAATGAATTTTCCAAATTTTAAATGGGAGCATCAAAAATAGGTCAGTGCACTTCAGTCAAAACCTGATATGGACCAGTAGCGCCTGTGAATATTAATCAGCAAAATACTATTTTAACATTTTAACACCTGTGTGTTTACGTCTCTCTGTGAATGAATCGCACAGCACTTGGTTTTGTTTACTAAAAGAAACAGAAATATTACTTAACCTAATGATTGTGCTAATACTAGTAATACAATTATTATTATAGAAACATTATTTTTAAATCGATATTTACCATAAAATGTATTTATCAAAATTTATTTAGCAGTTTATTAGCATTTACACAACAGTATTTCTGGAGAAAAAGAGAAATAAAATAATAATAATAATAATAATAAATATAAAATAAAATAATAAATTAATTAGAGATGCTTTTGATTATTAATATTTACATTTAGTCATTTATCACATGCTTTTAACCAAAGCGACATACAAATGAGGACAATGGAAGAAATATAAATCAACAATAGAGCAATGTTACGCAAGTGCAAGCCAGTTAGCTTAATGTAGTACACGTAGCAAGGTTTTTTAAAATTCTATAATAAATAAACAGATAGAATACAAAAACATTAGAAAAGCTAGTGTTAGGTTTTTGTTTAGTTGTTTTTTTTTTTTAATAAAACAAGTAGTAAATCAATAGAGTGCAAGTTTAATATATTGTATAATTTAATAAAAATTTTTATAATTAAGGAAACCATTAAATTGAATCCAAAAAATTAATGGAAAACTGAATTTGGTAAAAAAAAATACAAACAGAAAAAGAATATTTTTGTTAAACCTTTAATAAAAAAAAAAAATTAAACGGAATTTGGAAAAGGATGATTTTGTTGGGCTGTAATTTAGGCTTCTCTTACGTCTGTAACATTTATAGTTTGCATAAATAACATGAAGGCATCTTTACACTGCAGGGTTAAGGCCTGCTCAGAAATCTCTGTAAACACATAATGCTGCTTAAAAGCCGGGCTAAACTGTGAGCTGCATTCTGTGTAAAAACACGTAACTGCTGCTTTCTGTGCCATTTTTGCAGTGTACGTTGGGCAGTAAATGACCGTGTCATGAAGTTTAGATGATAGTTTGCTGTGTTTGTTTAAGAGACCTTTGGTTTAATTCTTACATGCGTGTGAAATGTGACAGCTGATTCCCACATTACATGCCTGCTGCAGTAGTTTGAGAGCTCAAGACGCTGCCATTGACACAACACAGCTCACTCTATTGGCTTTGGCTCGTGTCATGCAGCACACACTGGGCTTTTTGTGTGCTAATTGCAGCTCATTAGGATCTCCTGAGAGAACCGTGTATCATTAACAGCCGCTTCCGGCCCCATTGAAAATAAAACTCTCACTGTTGTTCTCGTATACTCTCTCTCTCTCTCTAAATATATATATATATATATATACATACACTACCGTTCAAAAGTTTTAGAACAGTACGATATTTAATATTTTTTTAAAGATGTTTTTTCTGCTCATCAAGGCTGCATTTATTACATAAAAAATCCAGAAAAAAACTTCTTATTTCAATTTAAAATAACTGTTTTCTGTGTGAATATATTTTAAAATGTAATTTATTCCTGTGATACAAAGCATCAAATAAAAATAAATAAAAGTGATTTGATTGATTGATTGATTGATTTGATTGATTGATTGATTGATTGATTGATTGGAATAATGATGCTGAGAATTCAGCTTTAATCACAGGAATAAATGAGATTTTAAAGTATATTCTTTCAAAATTGCAGTAATACTTTTAATGAAAAAGATACAGCCTTGATAAGCAGAAGAAAGGTTTGAACAGCAGTGTAATTCAGGGTAGACGCCTTATACTGGGATGAAAACAAGGCTGTGAGGTGTAGACTAAAGCTTTTACAATGGTAGGCAAATCATAGAAAGCACACTATTTTCATTGCTTTTTATGGAGCTTTTACCTATTAAAGGTTTTTTGGAATGCTGTTTTGTCAGCTGAACAGTTGGCATGTTTTGAACTACAGTAAGTCAAGTCATTTATTTATATCACGGTTTATACGATGCAGATTGTTTCAAAGCAGCTTCACACAATAAACAAGAAAATAACAGTATTAATATTGCCAAGTTCTTCAGTTGTGAAACAAAGTATCAGCTGTAAAACAGCTCTAAAAAGGTAAATCTTCTGCTTAATTTACTTGAATGGCAGTACTTCTGTATTCATTCCAGTCAAATGTTAAAAATGCTGTGTCCTGACTCATGGCTGAATACATTTTTTCATGAACTGCTCCTTTAAGAGAAAGCAAAGTTTTTATTCTGTGGCCAGTTATGTGCACAGTCTCTTTCTGTGTTTTTAATGCATCTGCTCACCCTCTCTCTCTAAGCCTTTTTTTTTTTTTTTTCTCCTTCTCTCTGTTTCTTTGAGGCTTGGTTTGGGTCTAATGGCTGTGTGGAGGGAGTGAGGATGATGTCATGGTTTTCTTTCATTTTTTTCCTACCTTTTTTAGTCATAGAAACTGCTGAGGGTGGGGCATACTGACACACACACTAGTTTTTAACATCCCCCTCATTTTTGACCATCTTTAGCCCAACCAGGCATACAACTGCTAATGCCTCATAAATGAAGACATGAGATAACAGATACGCCTCGTCCACGAGCACCACTGATATAATGATTTGCTGGAGAAAGGACAAAACTATGGTAAAACGGCCAGTTTTAAGTTTGCTTAGTCAGAGCACTTGGCTGAAGCCACAGGGAACGCCTCTTGAGTTTAAAGGAATAGTTCACACAAAAGTCTTTATTTACTCACCCTCAAGTTGTTCCAAAACTGTATGAATTTCTTTGTTCTGTTGAACACTAAGGAGGATATTTTAAAGAAAGTTTGTAACCAGGCTGTTTTGGGTCACCATTGACATCCATAGTGTTTTTTTCCTACTATGGAAGTCAATGGTGACCCAAAACAGCGTGGTTACAAATATCCTCCTTTATGTTCTGCAGAACAAAGAAATTCATACAGGTTTGGAACTACTTGAGGGTGAGTAAATGATGGAACTACTCAAGGGTGAGTAAATGATGACTCATATCGCGTTTTTGGGCCAACTATTCCTTTAAGATGGAGGCAGTGACACGATAAAGGACTGTTGGAAAATGGCTAACACTCATGGTCTTCATTATTTTTCTTCCTACAACTTCCTATAAAAAACAGGCATTATTTTAGCTTTTACATTTAGTGATGCCTGTTTTGCTGAAATGACACACTTCACATTTAAATAGCACGCATAGTGAATGAGAGGAAATAGAATTACATAAATTGATCAAAATATATGCAGATGATTAAGACTTGATTAGGGCAAGTATAAAAGGATGCTTTCCCGAACCCAATTTTGGTCAACATTAAGTTGGGATTTGTTTTTTATGTGCATTTTAAGTTTTATTTACATGTTAAAATGTGCCATGCTTTAAAACTGTTACTGTTTCATAATTTTGTTTATATAAATTTGATAATTAAAAGGTGTATTTGTGACCCTGCACCACAAAAGCAGTCATAAGGGCCATTTTTAAAAATTTATATGGGGCAATATTTGGCCAAGATTCACATATTTGAAAATCTAGAATCTGAGGGTGCAAAGAAACTTAAATATTGAGAAAAAATGCCTTTAAAATTGTTCAGATGAAATCCTTAGTAATGCGTATTACTAATCAAAAATTAGGTTTTGATATATTTACGGTAGTAAATTTACGAAATATCTCCTTGGAACCTAATCTTTACTTAACATACCAATGATTTTTGGCATAAAAGAGAAATTGGTATGCACCATACAATGCATTGTTGGCTATTGCTACAAATATACCAGTGCTAGTATATTTGCTCATTAAAAAAGCTCATGGTTTCATGAGGTTTAATGTCAATCCTGTTATCGTTCTGAATGAGTAGTAATAAAATAGTTTAACGTAGCCTGTGGTTTTAAAAGTCCACTGTTCATTTTGCTTTGTAACGTCATCTTTGTCTTGAATTTTTTGGGGAGTATAAATGCATAAACATGCCCACAGAGTTTGCGTTCGACTGTTTTCCATATGTAATTATGCCCATCTAAAGCACACACACTGGGTGGATGTTTTTGGTGCACAAATAAATGAAGTTTCCGTGCACCAAACACACACACACACACACACACACAGAGTAAACACAGCCGTGGTGGAGGAATAAAGGTGCTTTTGTCCGGCGGGGGGCTGGGCCATCTGGAGTGCTCATGAATGTCCGCTTTAGTCGGCTCAGACATCGCGCCTCCCTGCGTACTTTCACAGCTCTGCTAGAAGAGGACGGAGGCATGGGTGGGGTCCGGATTGGGCGGATGGAGACAGGGTGGGGCTTTCTTACAGCCAGTGAGATCATTGGAACACAGTGTGTGTGTGTGTGTTCTGCCCAAAGCAGGCATGTAGTATTTGGACGGCACTGGCTAGGCACTCAAACACCTTCGTTCTGAGAGCACCAGGCAAACTCTGATCTGCTGGCTTCAGAAACGGGGCTTATTGCAGAGCGACTGGAGTTTGTATGGTTCTGCTGCTCTTTGGGTCGGTAGTTTATTTGAGCTGAGTTCTGCTGAAGAGCTTGAGAAAGCGAGTCCTAACTGTGTGTCTCTGTTTGTCTCTCACAGTCATCTGGAGGTGCGGTTGAGAATGACCCACTCGGGGCTCTTCCTCCAGGCTGGGGTAAGTTCTGCTTCATCCTTTCATCTTCAGCTCAGGTGAGGTCATAGTGAGCTTTAGGAGCTGAGAGCGGCCTGTAAATGTGGAGGCCAAAGGTGGTCCGTTTCATGCTTTACAACTTTAATATTTCTAACTTTATCAACTGATGTGTAGTAGGCTTTGGTGGATCTCTAAAATAAATGCAACACTAACCGTGTGGTCAGTAAGAGTTGAATATAGACCAAGAAAATGATGAGAATACATTTGCAACCATTTCTTTTGCTCAGATGTTGTAGTTAGATTTAATGTAGAGTCAGCAGCAAAATAAACCTCAACATGGTGACCAGGGCCCCAAAGTGAAGCAGATTCTGCTTGCTTATTATCCCAGTTATAAAAAAAAAGCATAAATCGTATTATCGACATATGGCATTACTTCTCTGGGCTCTGGAGTGATACAAAAGGTGTAGAGGTTGGTCAAAAGCAAATAACATTTTGTTTTTCAGTATAGGTAGGCATGTTATAATTATTGTAAGTGTGTTTTTATTGTCAACTATTTAAAACCACACCTTAATATATTAGTTTGAAAATTTAAATTTCCATATAAAAAGATGTTCTTTTGTGAGAAGTTCTGTACAGCAATATAACATTGTGAAATGGAGCTGGGAGGGTTAATGAGAGGGTTAAAAAAAAAAAAGGGGGGGGGGGGTCAGAAAAAGAGAGTGTTGTGTGAGCAGTAATGTGAGGGCTACTGTGTGCTCCACAAACGACTCTTAATGAAAACAAGATGTTAGTCGAGGAGCAATGAGGGGGTTCTTATGTCTTTCTCTGTGGAAAAGCTATTGGCCAGCAGACTTTCTCTTTTCTTCTTCAATCTTTGAAGGTTTCGTTCTGTCTGTTAAAGCCAATTTAAAATCTGAAAGAAGTGAAGTTGGCGATGGTATGCCTGGCGAGATTCCCCACTGACTCGTCAGTTTTCAGTCAGCGCTGTCAGATTTGACACTCTCGTACCATCTGCCAATAGAGAGAGAGAGATAATTTTATATGTGAAAGAGGAATAAAAATGTGGATAAGTTAAATTGAGAAAAGAGCACTACAGTAAATTTGTTAAAATGCGAACGAATAATGTAAACATTATGCAATTATTCAGGCAGCATATATATATGTGTATATATATGTATGTGTGTGTGTGTGTGTATATATTTATGTATATTTATTTTTTTTTTTCTGGTACTAGTTGGGTGCAGGACATTATGGTTCATTTATGTAAGTGAGGATAGAAAATGAAGTAAACCAACATATTATTAAATATAAAAAATTTGGGACCAAAAATTATTCCGACGTTTTGACCTAATCATGTTTTGCTGAAGCGTTTTTTTCTTTAATTGCTAATGTGACCTTTTTACACCACAGACTGAACTAAATTAAGCATTGCTTGGTAATTGGTTGAGCTACATTCGTATTATCTAATTGTGTACTTAAATTTGCTAGCTGACAGCTAGTATTCATTACATATCATTAAATATTTCTATTGTTGGCAGTGAACAGTTCCTTTAATGACCAGTTTAATACGAGTGCTGAAAGTGTGCTGCTTGTACCTCCTCTAAACTAGCACCCAATAACACCATGACTGTACATTTATCAGGAAGCAACAGTGTTTACAAGACAATTAAAAAAAAAATGTATGTAGTTCATATTTATTGCATAACCACTGCGTGCATAACAGAATTTTTTTATTATTTTTGGGCTTTGACAAAAGGAAAACTTTTCATTTGTCTAAATTACATATGTTAAAACAAAATAACATCAAACCTTATTTCTACAACATGTATTCATTGTAGTCAAAGTTAATTTTTTAGTTTAAAGTCAAAAGTTGGATCTCTTAACAGTAGTTAATGCATTTCTGTGAAAATTGTGTTACCCTGTTTAGCTTATAATACATTTCTGACCATTCTGCCGAATAACATGCTGAAAACGTTACTAAATTCCATTTCTTTCCCTCAGAAAAACGCCAGGACAACGGAAGAGTGTACTATGTCAATCACAACACACGAACCACGCAGTGGGAGGACCCTCGAACCCAAGGGTAATCATGCCCTCCACTCACATGACCCATGCGGTCCATAGCAGATGATGATTGTGTGTTGTCTTTAAACAGCAATTTACAACGGCAGTTGTGTTGGGGAAGCTACTTGGAAAGTGCAAAGCTACGAGCTGCTCATACTCGAGCTCCAGCTGAGCTACACTTGTAGCTATTAAAATACAAGTTACTAACCAAAAGATAACTGACAACCTTAAAGCTACATGCAGTACATGACTCAAGTCAAGCAGTTATGTTTCTCAGGTGTTTAATTTTATTTTCAACTGGCACTGAATAATGTCACGTAATGTGCCAAAAAACAGCTGCAGTGCAAAAGCGGGTGGGAGCTGGCTAAAATTGGCAGTTTTAATCTGATTGGCTGATGGGCCTGCTGTCCCAGTATGTGTGTTCACCGCCCGCTTGGAGACTGAGTCCTGTTTGCTGTTAAAATAAGCACTTCTGCTTACAGTTCTCAGAATCTAGTCACTGGATATCCACCAGCATATGTCGCTTGTTATTGCGTGGGAAAACTCAGTCAGAAGGCCACTTCCTTTCAGTGTCTAGCACATTTTTTAAGCCTTAGGGTTTGTGACGGTGAGGAAATTTTCCCACTGGTTAATCGACATGTGATTACACTGGTAATCACCAGGCAGAGGAAGGAGGGTAGTTTGCTAGAGTTTTCCCTCTTTCCCTTGCTTTTCTTTGCTTTTATATAGCTCTGTGTTTTACTTTCACTTTCGAATTTGCGAACATTTTGGCATCAACTGGTAGAATGCACAACAACAAAACAGTACAATGACCAACTCGCTTATATTGAACATAGAATGTTTCATTTAATTAATAAAACAAAATTTTGATTTATAGCTAATTATTAATCGATTTATCAATTAGCTGTGTCCAAAATAGATGTTTACATAATATATGTGTGTGTTCTGTGTATATTTATTATATATATATATATATATATACACATACACACACATACAGTATATATTTAGAAAATGTTTACATGCCTATAATTATATTCATATAGTTTATATTATAAATATTTTTAATATATAAAAATGACTGTTGTCTAATGATTGATCATATCAAAAATAAGTCTACTTATGTGTGCTGTGTATATTTATGTATAAAATGTATGTATAAATACACACGCATATATATTTCAGAAAAAAAATTGTTAATATATTAAATAAGCTTATTTATAATAGAAATTATATGAATGTAAATGCATGTAAATATTTTCTAAATATATACTGTGTGTGTATTCATATATTATGTAAACAAAAACTTTTATTTTGGCTGCGATTAATCGTTTGTCAAAACTAAAAGTAACATAGAACTTATAAAGTTTACATATGAAAAACTGAAAATTAAATAAGGTGGAATTAAATCAATAAGATACAAATGTTTAAAAAACCTTTCAAAATCACCTGAGAGAAACTGCAAAAGTCAACAGGTTTTAACAAAATACAGAATCATTTTAAAATAGGCGCTTTTGCATGCAATTTTGAAGCTAAATCTTCCGCCATCGCATCGCCTCACAAAATAAATGACATCTGACTCCTGCTGCTGATCTGTGCATTGCAGTTCAGCTTTTAAATTGTATTGTCTGTTCTCCAACTGAACTAAATGATTTGTAATTATTTATTACTATAAAAAAAAATCAAAGTTTGACTTAACACCGACTATCGCAGCAAGCCTAATGCCTAGCTCTGTCTGTAAAACTGCTGGGAAAGCTGCGTTATTTTTAAAGGTCAACCACACACTCTCAAACTCATCCACTGAAGCTGCAGAACATTCTTCGTTTGCTCATTTTTCTTTTTGCATTGTTTATTTGTTCATTGCGCTTTGGGTGTTCCTGAAGCCCGTCATGTTATGTAGTGTTAAGCGTCCAGCAGGGTGCGCTGCTCTCACTGCCCTCCTCCGTTTGCAGGATGATCCAGGAGCCGCCCCTGCTGCCCGGCTGGGAGATGAAGTACACGGCAGAGGGGGTGCGATACTTTGTGGACCACAATTCTCGCACCACCACCTTTAAAGACCCCCGGCCAGGCTTTGAGTCAGGGTAAAGATCACACACGCTGTAGCTCTGAGTGAATGTGAAGGCAGGAGACTGTATGGTTACAGGTTCACCACAGCTCTCCTGTTTGTGGAAGGTTCAGACCCACTTACATGAGCTTCTTAGTTTCTAGACAGCATATGGTTGATGCAGTGTAGGTGTCTGACCTCATATATATATATATATATATATATATATACACACATAACCTACACATACTCTACTGGTCATTATTCCCAGTGTGAAATAATTATAATTTCACATGATTTTTGATCTTATGCACACCATGGCTGCATTTATTTGATCAAATATACAGTAAAATTGTGAAATATTATTACAGTTGAAAATAACTTTTTAGATTGTAATTTATTTCTGTGATCAAAGCAGAATTTTCAGCATCGCAATCTTCAGTCACATGATCCTTCAGAAATCATTCTAATATGTCGATTTGCTGCTCAATATCTGTTTGGGGTTAGGATAAAAATAAGGAAGTTAATACTTTTATTCCGCAAAGATGCATTTAATTAATTGAAAGTGACAGTAAAGAAATGCAGGATACAAAAGATTTCTATTTCAAGTAAATGCTGTTCTTCTGAACTTTTCTACAAAAACATTAAGCAGCAAAAAAAAAAAAACATTATAGTTTACAATTTATATTAACATTAATAATGAGCAAATTAACATATTAGAAAGATTTCTGAAGGATCATGTGATACAGACAACTAAGTTGGCCATTACAGGAATAGATCATATTTTAAAATCGAAAACGTTTTGAATTGTAATAATCTTTCACTGTTTGTACTGTACTCTTGATCAAATAAACGAGGTATTGGTGAACAGAAGAGACTTTGTTAAACACATTACATAATCCTAATTATTCCCAGCTGTTGACTGTAATTTGTTTATACTTTATATCCTCTCACAGATTTAGTTTTTTTTTTTCTTTCCTTGCTCCTCTCTGTTGTTTCTTTCATACATCATTTTGTTGTCATTCCTCAGTTGCCCTCTTTATAAAGTGAGATGTGCAGCTCAACACGATAAAAAACTAACACTAACTTCTCTAATCTTTTTTGTATTCTATCCATTTTTTCTTTTTATTTATTATACAGTTAACAAAAGCAAAAAAGCCTCTAACTCTAGCTCGTCTTAGAACTTGCATATCATTGCTCTTTTGTTGATTTTGTTGACTGCTTCCATTGGATAAAAGTCTCTGCTAAATGACTAAATGTAAATGTAGGATGACCTGAAATTTAAACTGCTTTCACTTGTTCATGGAGGCGGTGACTTTATTTTGCTGCATGTGAAGTATGTCCTGTATTCGTGGCTCATGTTGATCGCGTCTGAGGCGCCTCACTCATGTAATAAATGACCTCTGAATGTTCTCTTTATGCTCTGCTTGCTGTTTAGCTCCAGACAGGGCGGCTCTCCGGGAGCATATGACCGCAGCTTCAGGTGGAAATATCACCAGTTCCGCTTCTTGTGTCATGTGAGTTGTTCAGATGGCTCTAGGTCTTGAGTTAGTGTAACATTTTTGTCATTTAGCATCAGCAAGTTAAAGCATGGCCTGTTATTTCTTCTCTCTCTACGCAGTCCAACGCGCTGCCCAGTCATGTGAAGATCTCCGTGTCCCGACAGACTCTGTTTGAGGACTCATTTCAGCAGGTGAGTATAACAACAAACCAAACTAGTCCCCAAATTATGGATGTCCTCATTTAAGGCCAGGATGATAACTGTAATTATAATGACAACTTTTGTTTCGTTTTCATAATTCTTTTAATTCTGTGAGAACAGAAACGGTCCACATCAAAACTATAACAATAACACCATAGAAGAACAATATCATTAGAGTGACTTTCACATGCAACCATGAATAAAACATCCACACGACGTTAAAGAGCTTGAGCATTTGAAGCAGCAGATGACAAAACTACACTGAATGCACTTAGAATAAATGATCTGGATCATTTTTCTGCATTCTGTTTGGTTCATTAGATTTTTTTTCTCTATTTTGACTCTGTTTTAATGATTAAATAAAATTTTATTCATTTAAAAAAAATCATGAAATGTACACAACGTAACAGCAAGTTTAACAAAATGTTTTATTTTAATACCCAATGATTTATTTTTTGAATTTCATTTATTTTCTAGTTTACATTTTAATGGTTTCATTTACTTGTAATTATCAGAAACATCTCTAAATAATTGATTTAGTAAAAAAATAAATTCTAATAAATAACTTTTCTGGTAAATATTTCTTAAAAATAATGCTTGAATAATTTTATTATTAGTATTAGTACTATCAATATATTTTTCTCACGCTTCATATCACGCTTTCTGTATGGTATGATGATAGATTGTAGGCCGAAAATGGCGCACTTTAGTGTGTGTGTGTGTGTGTGGTAAACAAAACCATGCGTCTGCGCCATTCTTTCATTCAGAGACACGCAAACATGCAGGATTCATATTTTAACAGTACGTTATTCACATACACTAGTCCATACTGTGTGACCTGCTTTTGATGTATCCATCCAAAATCTGACACATTCTATCACATTCCGCGATCACTAAATTACATTTTATGACTAATTTCCACATTACAGAAATCATAGGGCCATATTTATATTTATCATTCTTGGTGTGAACATTTTCTTTTTGCTGACACACCTTCATAATGAGAATGGCGTGTTGTTTCCTCTCAGATCATGAACATGAAGCCCTATGACCTCCGCCGGAGGCTCTACATCATCATGAGAGGAGAGGAGGGCCTGGATTATGGAGGAATAGCCAGGCAAGTTCAGTGTGAGCTCCTGTGGTGTCTCGCTGTGCGTCAGTGTTTCTGGTTTGGGGGAGGCTGTGGTGTACCTTTGCTCGTTGGTGTCTGGAGCTCATAGTTGTCTTCCTGTGTCTGTGTCTGTCTCCTGTGTCCTGTCAGTGGTTTTACCCTATGGTAGGTTACGTCATGCTGTTCTACCACAGGGTAGAACCACGGACCGGATGTCTGGAGGTGTCTGCGTCGACCAAACCACCCCCACCCCCAATCATCCTTTGCCCCTAAAGCTTCTGTCCAAACACCCCTGGGGTCAAAGGTCAGGGCTTGGGTTCTGCTGTACTGCTTATGATTTTAATGTGTGTGTTTGTGCTGTCTTCATCTTCATCACTTCATGTTGCACCTGCATTGTTTTTTACAAACAAAATGAGCTGAAACTTTACTTTTGGTGTCCGTGAATTGTTTTTAATTCTTATAGAGTAGAAGTGAGTACTGTTCATTAAATTGTGTTTCATTTGTATTCATTGTATTTGTATTCGACAAAATGTTCCCTTCTGACCCTGGACCACAAAAGGGTTTTTTGTTTGTTTGTTTGTTTTTTTCATCTGAAAGCTGAATAAATAAGCTTTCCATTGATGTGTGGTTTTGTTAGGATAGGACAGTATGTGAAAATCTGGAATCTGAGGGCGAAAAAAAAAAAATCTAAATACTAGTATTGAGAAAATCACCTTTAAAGTTGTCCAATAAAAGTTCTTAGCAATGCTTATTGCTAATCAAAAAAGTAATTTACAAAATATCTTCATGGAACATTATCTTTACTTAATAAAATGCATAATTTTGACCCAGACAATGTATTGTTGGCTATTGCTGCAAATATACCTGTACTATTATGACTGCTTTTGTGCTCCAGGTTCACGTGTGTGTGTGCGTGTGTGTTTTTCTGTAAATTTGTCCAGCATACATAGATATACTGTGTAGCTTCCCATGATGCATCTCATGAAGTTGATCTGACAGAATGCACAGAGTATGTACAGTAGGATGTAGAGCTGCATGTGGGTTAATTAATGAAGAGAAAGTTAAGTTAGAATGTAAATGATATATATCTGAATGGGTATTTCCTGTGCTGTTGTTACCAAGTTACATGAGCTTTCTGTTCTATATCATAACAGGCTTCTGTCTGCCAAACAATGAAATGTTCCTTTTACCATAGACACCTGTTGAATACTTTCATAAATCTTTCTTAATTTATACTAATATACAATATACTGATTTGTGAGTTTATACCAAGCGATTTTATTTTTGCGTGATCTGCCAACACAGTTTATCATTCGGTGATATGGGGATATTTAAGTGAATGTATGGTCATCTTGTGATGTTACTGATGTTAAGTTTTGTATCTCTGTCTGTAGGGAGTGGTTTTTCCTGCTGTCTCACGAGGTGTTGAACCCCATGTACTGTCTGTTTGAGTATGCCGGCAAAAACAACTATTGTCTGCAGATTAACCCTGCTTCTTCCATCAACCCCGACCACCTCACCTACTTCCGCTTCATCGGCCGCTTTATTGCCATGGTGAGACCACCTTAAGACTCATAGCTCCCCTCGGCATCAAAGTATATTGTGCTCTTGTTTTCTGTACATCTGTGTCTGTTGTTTTGAGTGTGAACCTCATGACATGAGAATGAAATCATTGAGTTTTGATATAGTGACTTTTCTTGTACATTGTTGGGCGTAACTAATTACTTAATTTAAATTACTTTTCACTAAGTAATGTAAAAGGGATCATTGAACTCATTGAAAGTCATTGAACTTAATATTGTGTATAAACTGTAGAACATTAACCCTCATCGCAGCACTTCGACCTCAGTGCAGTAACA
>JAUCMS010000055.1:12050657-12072167 GCA_032357445.1 Enteromius radiatus
ACTAATTGCTTGTTGTTCCCCACTTGTAAGTCGCTTTGGATAAAAGCGTCTGCAAAATGAATAAATGTAAATGTAATGTAAAATGTGAATGTGTGTACTGTGTAAGTGTTTTATGTATATATTTATATACTTATATATTCATATATGTAAATACTTAATGTATGTGTTTGTATATTTATTATGTGTATATATACAGGTGCTGGATATATAATAAGAATATCTTCAAAAAAGTTGATTTATTTCACTAATTCCATTCAAGTGAAACTTGTATAATGTATACATTCATCCCACACAGACTGATATATTTCAAGTGTTTATTTCTTTTAATTTTGATGATTATAACTGACAACTAATGAAAACCACAAGTTCATTATCTCAGAAAATTGGATTTTTAGAAATCTTGGCTAACTGAAAAGTAGGAGCATGTACAGCACTCAATACTTGAGTTGGGGCTCCTTTTGCCTGAATTACTGCAGCAGTGCGGCGTGGCATGGAGTGGATCAGTCTGTGGCACTGCCCAGGTTGCTTTGATAGTGGTCTTCTGCATTTTTGGGTCTGGCATATTGCATCTTCCTCTTCACAATACCCCTTTAGATTTTCTATGGGGTTAAGGTCAGGTGAGTTTGCTGGCCAATTAAGAATAGGGATACCATGGTCCTTGAACAAGGTACTACTTTGGTACTCTGTGCAGGTGCCAAGTCCTGATGGAAAAACAAATCTGCATCTCCATAAAGTTGAAGTGTTCTAAAACATCCTGGTATATTATAGCTGCGTTGACCTTGGACCTCAGAAAACACAGTGGACCAACACCAGCAGATGACATGGCCCCCCAAACCATCACTGACTGTGGAAACTTTACATAGATTATGTGCCTCTCCTCTCTTCCGCCAGACTCTGGGACCCTGATTTCCAAAGGAAATGCAAAATTTACTTTCATCAGAGAACATAACTTTGGACCACTAAGCAGCAGTTCAGTCCTTTTTGTCTTTAGCCCAGGAGAGAGACTTCTGACGCTGTCTGTTGACACAAGGAACGCGAAGCTGAAACCCATGTCTTGCATACGTCTGTGTGCACTGACTCCAGCTGCAGTGAATCTCCCCCACATTTTTGAATGTGTTTTGTTTCACAATTCTCTCCAGGGTGAGGTTATGTACACTTTTTTTTCGACCACATCTTTTTCTTCCCTTCGCCTCTCTGTTAATGCACTTGGACACAGAGCTCTGTGAACAACCAGCCTCTTTTGCAATGACCTTTTGTGTCTTGCCCTCCTTTTGCAAGGTGTCAATGCTGATTTTCAGTTGTCTAGAAGACGACCATGATTGTGTTTCCTACAGAACTAGTCTGAGAGACCATTTAAAGGCCTTTGCAGGTGTTTTGAGTTAATTAGCTGATTCGAGTGTGGCACCAGGCGTCTTCAATACTGAACCTTTTGACAATATTCTAATATTTTAAGATACTGAACATTGGGGTTTTCATTAGTTGTCAGTTATAATCATCAAAATGAAAAGAAATAAACACTTGAAATATATCAGTCTGTGTGGAATGAACACTGTTCTTAAAACAGCAGAACTGTAAAAGCAACTCAAATTGATGATTTGTATAGTTTACTTACCCGGGGAGCCATTTCTATCATCTATTCTCGGTTTATTTCTATTATATAATATGTTAGCAGGCTTGCTCTGTTCTCCACTGAGCAAAAGTATATCTTAACCAGGGGCTATAAAAACTGTAAATATATTACGTTATACATTCCAATCTATTTAAGTCCTACAAAAGCTTTGTCCGAGGAACATTTGAGCTGAAATTGAAGTCATTATTGACTGAAGACTTTCCCCTACTGTAGCTCTCAAATCTTATTGACATCACCACTGCTTTTCAAATGTGTCACGATCAACAGTTTGAACGAGGGGAGGTTTTTTTAGCGAAACGCTATTGTGTCACACTATCATAGTGTGTTTTTTGTTTGACTGAAAGCCCCTGGTCAGTATTTGCAATTGTGGTATGACAAAGAGTATCAGGTGAGTTTTTCAGTATCGGGTCAACTTACATTGGAACTGTATATTATGTTCTGGTCCACGAGGGTATTTATATTATTAAAGAATAGTTGATTTAAAATTTACATTGCGTTGTTGACTGATATCGAGAAGACTCCAGAATAAGACTCCTTGAAATAGCGGGTCTCAATAAATCATATTGACAACTGGTTTATTTTTTAGTGTTGGTTTTTATTGGTTAGGTCATCCAGCTACCTTACCTTTCAATTATCTTAAATATATAATTTACAGGGGAAAAAATACAGCTAAATTAAAACATTAAAAGTTACTATATATTCTCAGTGTCAACATTATCGAGCATCTGTAATAACACTGCAACACCATTCACCAAAAGAAGAGAAATCACTAATGCGTTCGGTCTAATGTTTCAGAGCACAATGTGACAGGTGACAATAGAGGTACAAACACATCTGCTATGTGGTTAATTGACAGATGAGTCGATCCTGTTCCCAACCGCAGAACAATCGCGCAGTCCAAAAGAAACGGGAGTGAAGTGTTACACGGCGTGGGGTGATGCAGGGCTCCTATTATCCAAACGTGTTTTCTCCACTGTAGGCCACATACAAAAAGCCATCCTCGTCTTTTTCTTTTTCGTAGAGCTGCCCCATAGTCAGACTGAAACGACAATGGAAATTGTGAGCGCTTTGAGGTTGGCACTTATGGATTAATGTAGGTATTTTGTGAAAATGACTAACGTGAACCACATTAAAGGAGTCATATGATGCTATTTCACATTTTCCTCTCTCTTTGCAGTGTTACAAGCCGTAAGTGCTTAGATACGATCTCTCAAGTTAAAAAAAAAAAGATATATTCTTTATAAAAGTTACATCACACTTTTCTACATAACATTGTGGGTTTATTTTCAAATGTTTAAGCAAAAAAAAAAAAAAGAGCCGAGCTATTATTCTTGCTGTAGTGTTGCTGCAGGTGCCATGTTTTGGAGACCCTGTGTGTCGTGAAAGTGAAACGAGAGGAGGACGTAGAGGACAAGAGAACAGTTTAACCTAAATATTTGTGCGTTTGGCAGTGATCAAGCATCAGTAAGCTGAAGCCCCAAGCTAAAGAACATTAGTTGAGTCTATTTGAGATGGCAGGTGGAGGAGGTAAATACAGATTATTTGCACATGGATGTACGAGGAGGATGTTGGGTGTGACCTGTGGCATCACAGGAAAACATTTCAGCTGTCTTCCTTTCCATTTCAGATGAAATCTGTTGCCATATATTCAAAATCACAGCCCAATAGAGTTTCATTAGCTTGAATGAGGAAATAGTAGACTCCTGTAGATGCTACAGTTAACTGAATTCCTGTAGTTATTGTCATCTTTGCTTCCTGGAATATTTGCCGTGAGATATGTGGGTGGTTTGTTTTGTTTTTTTTAATTGGTGCATACAAAAAGTTTTCACACCCCCTTGAGATTGACAAGAACGTGTTATTTGATATAGGGTTTGCTCAATGTTGTTTCAATCCAGATCTTAACTGCTGGTTTCGTCTAGCCAGAGAAGAATGGCACACTATTTCAACACATTATTTCCCAGTTAAATACATGACTCCAATCTACATTGTCAAAAGCGCTCTCCAAATGAAAGTGATGACTTGAATGCAAATAGTGTTACAGGACATCACCACCATTACGGTATGAAAACACACAGGGTACTGGCTTCACTGCTCTAATGTCATAAAGACCATTAAATTTGCATACATCTTTACACAAACACAGAAGTCAGCAAGCATTAGAGGGATGACAGTCTGTGCTATAAGCACTAAAATGTGAACTGGATATTGCCCTGTGTTTCTATCATTCTGAAGTTTGGTCAAATAAGGTTTATGTTTAAAACAAGCTCAAGATATTTCAGTGTTTTATTTCACAGCATTAATTAGTGTTGAGCAGTAACCGGTTAAAGTAGTAATATACATTTTTTTCGGTAGCTAGTAGTGTTAACAGTAATAATAGTGCAGTTACCATCCATAAAACAGCTTTTCCTCAATGCCTACTGATCTGAAGTCCAACAATCCAATAACTCCCGGATATATTTTCATAACTTTCATGCAGCAGATGAGCTTGGTCAGAAGAAAGATGATCGTGGCTTTACTTCTCTGGCATTAAATCTCACCCACATCCCTCAGATGCCGATATACATTATATTACTATAATATAAATTCATTTAAGGAAACATTAAACATTTTCTCATGAGCTTATGTGATTTCTTTTGATACAATACATCATGAAATATAATAATATGGTTAACTGACAAATTATAGTTAGAATTAGCTTGATGTTATGCAATTTATGAGAACTATTCAGGAAGAGTTCAAGCATTCAGGGAATGTGTTTAGATTGGTAAAGTTGTCAGATGCTTCCTGAAAATTATGTTTAAGCCTTTAGGTTTCAAAATGTATCAAATTTGTTTTCATTTGCGAGGATTATCTTGATGACTATAATTCGTAACAATCATAAACCCCAGCAATTATTTATATTTTATTAGTAGTAGAACTAGTATTAGTATTAATAATAATAATACAGCCAATGGAAAATCCTATCAATTTCTAGGCTGACCTACAAAAATGCGCCATCAGCAGTAGTACTCTTTTTTTTTAATCATATTTTTGAAGCAGTATTATAACATGGATGTTTTAACATTGTAATTGCATTACTGTCACCATAGCTTTGTGTAATCATTTAATTGTGACAAATGTATAGGCACTCTACTTGGTAGATTTTACCTGGACTGAGGGACAGTTTTGTCGACAAAAAGGAATATGGCTTTTTCAGAAGGCAGCTGGATCCGCTTTCTGATGATCCACATGAACTGGGCCACTGTAATGTCAGACGGGACCAGATACTTTCGCTTGTCAATGTCCACAATCTGTGAACCAGATACTTTCTCTACAATAACCTGATAAACACAAGTGAGAGCAAACAAAGGCAGTCATGTTATAAATACACACTTTTTAGTGATACTGTTGTTTAATCAAAAGCTAATACACTCCAGCTCTATAGATGACACAAGCTGCAGTGCACTTTCAAGTTCAACAACTATTTTAGCATTAAATACAAAAAAGGAAGTTATTAAAGTAATGTGTATTTTAGCATGGTGGAACTTAATGACACAAAAACACACACGTTCAAACTTTTCTATGAATTT
The DNA here is from genome assembly GCA_032357445.1 of Enteromius radiatus. Lineage (NCBI taxonomy): Eukaryota > Metazoa > Chordata > Actinopteri > Cypriniformes > Cyprinidae > Enteromius > Enteromius radiatus. Next base: position 12,055,857 of record JAUCMS010000055.1, read on the forward strand.
CGATTTACCAATGAACAAATTTACATCTGTCTTTCATGACACAATATTAACTTTTTGTTAACTTAAAAAGGAACTTCAAACACCATATGACTTGTACATATGAATACAGACGGAAATACATGAATCATGTTCCCACAAAAAGTGCCTTTTTTTGGTTCTAAAGAAGGTGCCAATACTTTTGTCTATAGAGTCATATACAACTACATATATATACACAAGTCACTCATTTGGTGATGAGTTTCTGAATCAAGATCTACAGTTAAATTTGCCAGTCATTTTCTTCAACACTGACTGTAATTCTTTGAACGGTAATGCTAGACAAAAATTGTAAATTGTATGTCTTATGCAAATTTTAAATGTTTGCTGAACATTTTAAGCAAATAGGTTTCTGATAGCAGATTATGTTTGTAGTTCAAAGGCTCATGTACTGTGAACATTGATGATTTAGGCTTATGCTCAATAGGTGTGGAAAGGAAAATAAAAAGACAAGAGCCACTTGACATCCATCTTTAGTGCTGATTCAAGATCCTTGCTGGCTTATTGCGAGTTGGCAAATAGCTTTCAGTGCATTAGCACCATGAAATACTGACATCTAATCGATTTAGAAGTATTTATTGCAGGATGAAGAAAAAACATGACACTATCCAAAAATACTAAATAGAAAAATAACTGCCAAACATTTATGTTTGGTGTAAAAAGGGTCTTTAGACCTGCTATTGTCTATGATATGGTTATTATTAGTTAAATAACAATGGGCCATGACAAATATGCTTAACAATTTGGATTCTACATAGCAGTCCTTAATTGTTTAATGGTTTTCTTTAATTGTCCTGGTAATTTGTTTATTTTATCTGTTCAACAGGATATTGGTTTTATGGGAATATCATAAAATTTCACTGGCATTGGTATGGACTACTGAAACTGTGATTATTGTGACAACCCCATTCCTTCCAGATGGAAAATGACTCCTGGTTTGTCTTGGATTTCCCCAAACGTGCATTAACAGTGACAAGCGTTGTTACTATGACTTTCATCATAAATTTTAAAATGAAGAAGGTTATGCCCATGTTGAATTGTTCATATCCATACTCACAGGAACTCTGTCTGGGTACTTGTTGCGGATTTTGGCAGACTCCACACACCTGTGCTCTGAACGATGGATGCAAAAAGACAAGACATCAATCAGTCAACATCTTCACATCTTATATATTTTCATTAATATTTAAAGTGTTGTGAACACGAACAGATTCTCATTAATCATACTCATTTGCATTCTTTTTAATAATTATAAATAGATTAAGACTACATTGTTCACCGGTTTTACAGTGTTGGGAAGGTTACTTTGACGATGTAACAGACTACCCTAATATCCAATCGAAAAATCGAAAATGCAATATGCAGTGCAACCATTTCAATTACTTTATTAATGTAGTTTAACTTGCTTTTCTAAATGTCTAATATTTTCAAGTAGTATGTTTGCAACAATAATTTTCAAACATGTGAAGCAGACAGGGTTAACCTTTCAGTACTCAATACTGATACAGACCTATTTGAGGATAAATACAAATTTAAAACTATAATAAGAAATAGTTTAGTAGCTTATTTTCATAATTAACGTTAACTGCAATTTAATAACACTTTTTATTTTTATCAGTAAACTGTAACGGATTACAATTCCGTTTACATGCGTAACGTTAATTTAGTTACATAGTAACTAGTTACTCCGCAATACTGGTAACTGACCCCAGAACAAGATCAATTACCAAATAATTACATACACATTAGATATGTGAATATCTCAATGTCACAAAAAACATTAATGCATATGTATGTACGTTTGTTTGTTTGCTAAACATGACATGCTAAAACGAAAGAGAAACAATCAGACGCTGATAAAACGTCAACACCAGCGACTGACTCCGCTACGATGTTATCTATTTTTTTTATATCGTTATTAACGTCGTATCATAAGCACCACACAACAGGCCCGACATCAGCAGATAAATAACGCGGGTCTTCTCAGATCGCAAGCCGAGGTAACGTTAGATCGAGTTAGCAGGTGAAAGCCTCAGACCGACAAACAGATCAATAATTACTCGCATCTGACAGGCCGTTGTTGATAATTACATGACATTTTCGATGAATTACCCAGAGAATGGTCCTCTTTAAACATCCATTTCATTTTTGCAGAGGTATTGCTCGAGGAGCGACCTGTTATAGAAAATATCTGGTGATTTTAAGTCTATTAAATCAAAACTAAAAACGTCAACAATGTAACAACAGCAGACATTCGTCTTCAGAACCAGAGACGTAGTGACGTCACTGCGCGAGCGTGCCTGCATCACGGCGGGGCTGAACCATTCGCTCGATTCCGGGGTTGTTTCCACACGCGAGTTCGTATATTTTGCAGCAAACTACACTTATCCGATAGCAGAAACCGAGTGTTTAAACGGATTGTTTTTGTTTGTGAACATACTTTAGTTTAATTAATATCTAATAATGCACGTGCTTCGCACCGAGCCTAGCTTCGCGCTGTTGCTATGGTGACGCTAAGCCACCGGAACAATCAGTGCGCGTGTTGTTAGTTTGCTAACTAATACGCACGTTTTGACATTATTAGGTTTTTGCCCCAAAAGTGTTATACTACTACTACTGCTACTACTACTACTGCTTCGTTGGTAGTGAATGTATGTGACAATGCACGCCGGATATACACGGGCTTAGTGGTGTTGGATGGAAGTTAATATTTACTGCAATATTAATAACAACAATGGCTTTTTATGACGTGTACACTCATCCCGCTTTAATAAGATACAGAACACGCGTTTGCACCAGAGCAACGCTATTTGTGTTTGTGGTATTATGCCTCACGTATATTTCACCTCTCCTGGTGGCTTACAGAAGTCAAGGTAAGCTGCTTGTGTTTTATTCCAATCATTTTTTTCCCCCAAATCCTTAAGATCGTGTGATGGCATGAAGTGAATCTGCTTTATGGACAGGCTTCTGGCTGAAGAGGAGCACATATGAAGAGCAAGCAGTTATTCAGTTCCAGTATGACATGATTGTGATCGGCGCAACAGACACAGCAGGGAGTTACATTGCGTGGAGCACGTATCCCAACTTTAATCGACTGCTGGGAGATAATTTACGCATCCCAAATGTCTCTGTAAGAATGAAACTGCTGAAATATGAACTTTGTATGTTAGTAATTGACTACTAAGCGATATACTAAGCATATGTGACCTTGCACCACAAAACCAGTAATAAGGTATCAATGATCTGTTTGATAGAATAGGACAATATTTGGCTACACTAGATACAACTATTTGGAAATTTTGAATCAGTGGGTGCAAAAAAAAGTCTAAATATAAAAGAAAATCACATTTAAAAAGTGAAGTTCTTTGCAACATATATATTACTAATCAAAAGGTATTATAAAAAGGTATTAGGATATATGAAACAATATTGTTCCATGAAGACATTTAGTACATTTCCTACTGTAAATATATCAAAGTGTTTTGAAATAAAAAAAACAACTTTATTTATTTATTTTTTTGCACCCTCAGATTCCAGATTTTTAAAAAGTTGTATTTCAGCCAAATATTGTCCTGTCTTAACAAACCATACATCAGTGGAAAGCTTATTTCAACTCCAGCAGCTAGCATTCATCTCTCAGATGATGTATGAATCATTTTGTGGTCCGGAATCACATATATTTATTGTAGGTAATACATTTACAAAATATCTTCATAAAACATGACCTTAAAATCCTAATGAGTTTTCATTAAAGAAAAATGGATCATGTATTTTTGGCTATTGCTATAAATATACCTGTGATACTTATGGCTGGTTCAGTGATCAAGGGTCACATATTAAAGCATGGTTTGCTCATCATTCAGGTCCAGGAGGAGGACAGAGACCAGGATGGGAAGTCTGACCTTCTAACTCTCCAGATTGATATCCCACTCAAGCCAGAGGAACAGATGTTCAGCATTCAGCTCCTCCTCACCTTCTCATACCAGCTGTTTGTGTGTATTCAGTGCATTTCTACATACCACAAATCACTCTGAATGGTTCAGTGTTAATATCTTTCTTGATCTCTGTCTGTTTGTCTAGCGAATGTCTACGGTCGTGATGCAGACGCTTGCCTTTGTGCAGCATTCGTCGCCTGTGCCAGGATCTCAGCTCTTAATCTGCGGAGACCTGAAGCTAAACCAACGAACCCCTCTTCCTCACCGAGGTCTGCATACTATCTACAACGTGAGTATAACCCAAGAGCCCCGGCATATGACCTACATACAGATGAATGCGATGATTCACTCACTGCTGGAAATTTAGCTGGAAACCAGTTTGACTTGTGACACTGCAATGTTGCATGTCATCAGGAAGCTTGTCAATAAAAAAATAATTATATGGAACGTATTTGAGCTACTTGCAAATCGTGCTTTGTGTAATTTTTTTATTCCATTATTAGGTATCACTGATCGATGCGTCCAGTCCGTTTGCGAGTACATATGACCTGGCCAACATCATTAGACTCTACCAGCAGAGAAACTGTAAGATAAGAAAAATGTTTTTGCTTTGAATATGTTTAGAGCCTCTCTCGACTTGCTTGTTTTCACTTTATTGCTTTCAAAAAGAGCAAATATTTCAATATTTACTATTAAATGCTCTGAGCTTATTTCTGTGTTCATTAATCACCTACTGCTATATTTTCCGTTTCTTTGTTATTGAGCAGTAAAACCTTATTTGTCAAATCTCTGTCAATGTCAGTGAGTGCTCACCTCTCGGGGGTCATTCCTGTGTGGACGGTGGGCAGAGCTGCAAATTCGCCATTCCAGATCAGCGCCCAGATCAACTATCCAATGGAGACCATTACATATCCTTTACATTTACCTGTGTTATTTAGATATATGTTTTAAATATACAAAGACAGCTTTCTTCTGTCAAACACAAAATAAGCTAATTGAAGAATAATGGGGTCCAAACAGCACAAAAGAAAGTGTTAATATTAAATAATATTATTACAATTTGAAATAATAGTTTTCTATTCTAATATATTTTAAAGTATAATTTATTTTTGTGAAGCAACGCTGAATTTTCAGCATCATTACTCCAGTCTTCAGTGTCACATGATTCTTCAGAAATCATTCTAATATACTGATTTATTATAAACGCTGGAAACTACAAAAGATTCGGATTTCCAAATAAATGATCTCTTAAAGTGATCTGAATATATATCTATATTTTTTTACTTAACAATCCACCCCTCCCCCTTTTTTTCTTCTGATGCTAAAATGATAACATTCTTTTGCTAAAAAACACATGACAGGAAATTGTTGCTTGTGCTTTTTAGTTTTGCGGCTAGCACATATTGGACACATTAAGTGATTTTTTTGACTTCCTGAATTCTGTGCATTCCTAGATGCTCCGTTCAGGTTTGATTTGATCGGATGGAGTTTAATTTCCTTGACTGTTTTTTCTACTTATCTGCCGGGCTTCTGGGAAACCATCAAATTTGCCTGGATTCAGTACGTCAGCGTCCTGCTCATCTTTCTTTGGGTTTTCCAGCACATTCAAACATTTGTCTTTCAAAACCAGGTTTTACCAACCACCACGGTACAGCCATTCAAGCAGCACAGCTCCTGAGATTTTTTTTTTCGGGTTTTTGTTTTATGAATTTTTGTTTTATCAGGACATTGAGATCTAGTGTTTGCTATAGCGTTTTTCTTCTATGTACATAGTTGTCTTTGTTCAGTTCAAGTACGTTTATAAGGCATTCCTACCAGGATGCTTGTGGAGTCACTGGTTTTTCTGGTTTGAAAGCACTTTGAGTTCTGCTGCATACTGCAGAAAATATGACTTGCTGATAGCAGAAATATTTCAAGCCAAAACCTTAAACAAAGCTTGTGATAAACTCAACAATAAAACATTTTTATCTATTTCTGATTCCTCTTGGAGTCAAGACTAACACTTGATGTCTAATCACTTACATTTCACAATATTAGCATGGTGTTTTGTTACATGCTTGGATTTAGGGAATTTCATGTTGCTGTTTGACAATAAATAACGTCATAAACATCCTCTGGAAAATCATTGTCTGTGGGAAAACAAAATGAAATTCGACTCAAACCAAACAAAAGCACATCATATGTTTGCTTATAGTTATCTTGTCTTCTTCTCAGTTGGCTCCACAGATACATATATCTAATATTCTCTATTCAAGCTGCTGTATTCTCCACGTCCACCTGTGACATCAAGCACAGGAAGTTTGGCACAATGGACAGGATGCAGATGCAGTCTTTTCCTGTTTCATTCATGCTTCTTGTGAAAGCACAGTGCTCATGAAGCTCTTTCTGAATCTGTGAATTTACTTTTATATCATACGTAGGAAAGGTTTATTTAAGGAAAACTTCGAAAAACCTATGTTAGCTGGATAGCAATGTGCGTCTTTTCATAGTAGTTTAAGTATATAGAGTTATACCCGTTATAGATAAGCTTGGTTTTATTCCTGAAAAAAGGACTAGGAGACAGCGTCCACTTTGAGAAGTTCGTGTCATCTTACAGAAGGCTGCTGTCTGTGTCCCCACCCACCGCTTGCCAATCACTCTTAAAGGCCACGTCTCAAAGTTTTTCACATCCAGAGTTTTACAGCACAAACCTTTCATCCCTGAATGCGAACGCATTGCTGAGCAGGAGGTAGGATACTCTTTAATTACACGTAGCGTCTGCTATAGACACACAGTGTCACATTAAAATATGAATTTTTGTCATATAGGGATTGTGACTCTTTCTAGAAGTCAATACTAAAGAGGATGGTTGTGAACACGGGGCAGCCGAACCTCCTCTATCTTAGTGGAAGTCTGATTTAAGGCGTTTGTGTGGACCTAATAAGCCTATTATTTTGAAAACTCAAATTGTAGAAACATTTGGTAGCTCAAAAGATGAATATGGTTTGTCTCAAACAATGTCTCCGCGTTCCCTCAGCGTTTTGGGGCATCCCAGCACACTACGTGCGTTTCTGGAGTCATATGATGATGGTGTCTAGTAATTGTCTTTCTCGTCAGCTCACTAGGTTTGGGATTATATACACAGTAGATTGTGTGTGGCGGCCTTTGAGGGAAACGTCGATTTTCTACATTTTTATCAAATGTTTTGGGTACCAGGTGGATCAGCCTAAAGGAGCACACAAATTAAATCCGATCATATTACTCATTTAACACAGCACGTTTACCACCTGTTTCTCTTAGTCAGGTGTGCAACGATCTTAAAGCGACAGTTCACCAAGGACAAACTGTCATTGCAAAAATGATGCTTCAAATTGGTATAATATACTGGTGTTTACTTATTTATTTAGAAACACGCTACATTGTGGTGTGTGTGTGTCGTGTGAAATCCGATTTTTGTAACCATACACAAGCTTTATGTGCTAAACAATCCAAATGTATTAATATTGCAGACTAGAGCGAAAACGGTGTTAGTCAATAAAATTTTTTTGTTTGTCTGTTTTCTGCCTTAAACAGAGCCATTATATTTCCTTTGAAAACTTAGACTACAAGTCGCATGGACCGCTATTATAAATCCTGCTAAATTACGCTATTGAGTTTCACGGAATAAGTAAGGTATTACAGGCTTGGAATGTGAGTTTTTAGGTGAACTGTCCCTTTAAAAAGGCTGAAAAGCTGCATGTTTTCATTAACATTGTGTTGTTTTCAGAGGGAAGTTTTCCGTTGGTACAGTGGGCATTGTCTTTCCATTTCCATTTGCATTTCAGTAAATGTGTGTGTGCGTGAGGTATCTGTTCATAGACCTGTTGATTTGATGTGTATAACTCGATCTGTGAAATATATCATTTTTAGCTCAGCTGGGAAGAGTGTCGAGGAGTGTTTATGCAAGCTTCTGTTTTCTTGTTTTATTATTGGATTTGTGCTAGTTTTAATGGGAGATCGACTGCCATCTGCTGGTTAGAGTTAGTAGGACAGCTCGTTCCTCAAAGAAGTTGATTATTCTAAATGAGTGAGCGAGACTGAATTGTGTGATAAGCGCGATTGAGCACTGCATTAGTAGGCTGTTTGATCAAAATAGGGACGTAACCGATTTGATTTATGAGGGTCAAGGTACTATTCTAGCTTTATTTAAGTCTATTAAACTGGTTATAATTTAACTTAATCTCCTTCCCTAAGCACTTTTGTACTTTTCATTTGGCTCTGGGTAAGTTCCTGTTAGTTCTTTGTTGGTGTTAAAGGTAAATTCCCTTGATTGTCTTTAAAAAAAAAAAAAAAAAAAGTTTCCACACAATTGAAACTACATATTTTGTATCATAAATCTGTCCCAAACAATTGTCCCCCCTCAAGTATAAGCTCCATATTCTTCAATATTATACTTTTGAGAGCCATAAAAGCCTGGCCCGGAACCCAGGAAAAAAGAGGAATAATACTATAGAATAGATTCTGTAGACTGTTAAAATACAATTTATCAAAGGATGATCAGTTTTTATAGAGTCCATTACTTGAAGGCACTAGTTTCAATAGCTTTAATGCTTGAAATAAGATGTAATTTTAAGAATTTTGGGACTGTTCATGTTAAAAAGTTTTGTGTGAGTTTGTTTACTGGTTTATGTTGTATATGCATTTTATTTATTTTTTGGTTTAAAATAGTTTTTGCTCAAGATGAAAATATCTACTACTACTATTATATACCAGTCCTGTCAAATGATTAATCATGATTACTCTCATCCAAAATAGGATTTTGTTGACATAGAAAGTGTGTGTGCTTATGTGTATGTATATGATTTTGTGTGTGTGTATGTGTATATATATATATATAGCCTAAATATTAGCTTAAATATATGACAAATATGTGGTTTATATATTAAAAAAATCACACATATACATGCATAATAAATATACATAGTACACACACATTATATAACATTATATAAACAAAGACGTATTTTGGATGTGATTGATCACATTTGACAACAATAAGTAAAACTAATCCTTTAAAGATAAAATGCTTTATTTCAAAGCTTTAGGGCAGGGGTGCCCAATCCTGGTCCTAGCGATCGTATATCCTGCAAAGTTCAGCTCCAACTCTAATCAAACACACCTGAAGCAACTTTTTATTAAGGTCTTCAGGATGACTTGAAAATTAAAAGCAGGTTTGCTTGATTAGAGTTGGAGCTAAACTTTGCAGGACAGTTGATCGCCAAGAGCAAGGTTGCCCAACCCCTGCATTAGGGTATGCTTGAATCCGCCACTGAAGTATGCCTGTGCTTGCTCTCGCAGGTGAATAAAGCAGGCAGTATGCTGCGGTGGAGAGTGTCGAAGCCCACTGTGTTGAGTCTGGTGTTATTCCAGGCGGCTGCAGTGATGCTTCTGTATGGCTGGTACAACCGTCCTCCGTCTCCCAACACGGCTGCGTCCGAGGGCAAGGTACATGTGCTGCTGCTGTCCTCCTGGAGATCCGGCTCCTCGTTCCTGGGCCAGGTGTTCAACCAGCACCCAGACGTCTTTTACCTGATGGAGCCCGCCTGGCACGTGTGGACCTCTATACACCAGGCCGGCGCGCGAAACCTGAGGATGGCGGTGCGCGACATGATCCGCAGCATCTTTCAGTGTGACATGTCGGTGATGGACTCGTACATGCCTCAGCCGTGCAACGTCTCCAACCTGTTCATGTGGAGTCACAGCCGCGCTCTCTGCTCTCCGCCCGCCTGTTTCCTGACAGCCCGCGATGAGATCAGCAAAGAGCAGGACTGCAAGCAGCACTGTGACACGCGAGGCTTGAAGCTCGCCGAGGCAGCATGTCAGACATACAGCCACGTGGCGCTAAAAGAGGTGCGCTTCTTCGAGCTGGAGTCGCTGTATCCACTGTTGCATGATCCGAACTTGAATCTGCGCATCATCCATCTGGTTCGTGACCCTCGTGCAGTCCTTCGTTCCCGCGAGCAATCCATTAAAGCCTTGGTCAAAGACAGCGCTATTGTCCTTGAGCAGGCTAATATCCCAGAAAAGGAGAAGTCGTATAAGGTCTTGCAGGAGATTTGTCGCAGCCATGTGCGGATTTATGAAACCGCCACCCTAAAGCCGCCCGATTTCTTAAAGGGCCGCTATAAAATGGTGCGTTATGAGGACCTTGTTCGCAACACGATGGCGGAGATCGAAGCAATGTATGAGTTTGTGGGTCTGGAGATGACGGAGAGTCTGCAGGAGTGGATCTACCGCATTACACATGGGAAAGGCAAGGGAACGAAGAAGGATGCCTTTAAGATCACCTCGCGAAACGCTGAGGACGTCTCCTTGGCCTGGCGCACCACCTTACCATTTGAGAAAGTCCAACGCATCCAGGAGGTCTGCAAAGGAGCCATGACTCTGCTGGGATATAGGACAGTGGACAGTGAGAAGGAGCAGAAGATGCTTGATTTAGACGTGCTTGTCCCACGAGAGCGCTATCAGTTCAGCTGGGTACCCTCCAAAAGCACAACCGCGAAAGTATAGAAAACATATCTAAGATCTAAGTACTGTGGCATTCGCCCTTCCATTTTGTTCTCATACAAAAGGACAGTCGAGTTTGAGTGTCCCATTGAGCTGCAGAGAACGGGACGCTCATCTGTTAAACTGGGCGGTAGAGCAATAAAGCAATGTTCTCTTACTTAACACAGCTTTTAACAATTGATGCTGTTTTTGAAGAAATTATGGTCCAATAATGAACTTCAACATGTATTTATTGACACAGAAACTAGTATGGTGTTTTTGTTTACGAAAAGAACATTGCATTTCAAATTGACGTTGCATTGAATCAGATTCTGAGTCACAGTTGTGGTGGCAGGAAAAACACTGGTAACAAGTGGAGGGAAACGGGTTAAAACTACGCAATAAGAGAAAAAAAAATGTGTTGTGCTTTTGAATGTTAGAATAGGAACTGTTCATAGCCGTTTCTGAGGGACTACGTTAATTGGTGGAAGAATGTTTTTATTAATATCATTACACTTTACATATCTTTATGAAACCTTCATATATATATATAATATATAGAATAACCGTTTTATAAAAGCCATAATCCCAGTGAAGCCGTGGTTTACAGTGAATTTATAACTGAATTTATAACGTTTTATATGAGGTGGTTGTAGGCAGGAGCTTGTTATAAATTCAGCTTCACGGGGGTTATTGCTCGAACAGAATAGACACCTCAAAGACACCATATGAAGCTAAACGTAGACGTTTGAATGGACAGTGGTGAAGAAAACAGCTATGACTACTACTTTTGAAGCATAAATTTGATTTAAACAATAGATCTACATAATATTAACATGCAGTTCATAGGGGACATTGTCGTAGCCCTACAAATATATGCAATATTATGTAAACCTATAACATTGGTGTATCCCCTGGTTTTACAGAAAGGGCTTAAGCTTAGTCCCAAATTAAAATGTAAGCTTAAATTCTTTCAACTGAAAGAAACTCACAGTGATGAACTGTGAGATAAAGTCTCTGAATTGCGAGAATAAAGCCGTAATTTTGAAATATAAACTCAATTTTTTTTTATTTTTATACTTTATATGTTATACTTTAATAGACTCTATTTAATACTTTTTTTTTTTTTTCTGCCACCAGGTAGTCTCCGCCCACAAAAACACATCAACACTGTTTGCAAACAAAGAAATTGGTTGGTGGGATGGTGTGTATATCACAAAAATGCCATTCAGTTCTCTACAGATTTACACCGACTTTGACCGCATGAAGATAAATATCAATGTCTTTGTGAAGGAACTAGTTCCTGCTCCCAGAGACCTACTGTCCCACAGAGTTTGGTTACAAACCCAATCAAGCACAGCTAAAGCAGCTCACCAAGGGCCCCCGGAGCAGGGCTCTAGACCTGGGAAGTAGTTAATATTTGATTGTATGTGTAGATGTTATGTTATTTTTATGCTAGAGTTTTGTTAGCTTTAGACCTGTGGCCTGTTTCATAAAACAAGTTTACCAAAGGCAGGCATTTAGTTAGTTTAGACTTATTTTAACCCAAATAAACTGGTAATAATCTTAATTAGAGTCACCCATCAGAACCCTTCCTGCAAGTTGCTGTGAAGAACTTTGCTTAACTGAACAAATAAAGAAAGACATACATACAAAAGTGGATTAATAGGTGCAAGAGTCAAAAATAGTGCAGATTGAAAGCAAATAAAAAGATCTAATTACCTAAAAAGTTCCCATAATGATCCTATAAGCAAGATTTCCGAGCATCTAGCTCTAGTAGTAGTGCTGTCAAACAATGTGATTAATCACATCCGAAATCCATAATGTTTACATAATGTGTGTGTACTGTGTATATTTATGTATATAAAAATACACATGCATGTGTATATATATTTTTAAAAAGTTATGTTTATACTTGTAAATATTCTCTAAATATATTTTGTATGTGTGTCTTTATATATGCATAATAAACATATTTTGGATGTGATTAATCTGACAGCACTACTAAAAACAAATCTGCAACATTGTACAATAAGAAAAAAGAATATAATGATAGTATAATCGCCACTGAAGTAATTTAAGTATAAATTAAGTATAATTTCAACCAAAATTAAATAATTATTATTCAGGTTGTGCTCTATGGGTGTGTTTATGTTAGAAAAACAATTCTGGGTGAATTACTAGCAAAAAAAAAGTCACGCTAGATTTTCAATCGAACAATAACGTACGACTTATTTAGTATGTTAGTTATGGGAATACTCTAATATTGTTTTTTTTTATATGAAGGTCTTAAGGAGACTGTTAAACAGCCTATAGTTCGGGTTAACTATATTACTCGGAGAAAAGATTGTTAATTCTGTTCATATTTATTACTCATAAGGGCAAAAAGTGTTGTTGCTGCCATGAGGACAAAAGTTAAACTTTTCTTTCTCTGTTGAGTTTCTCAGTTATGGTTACATGTGGCACTGCCCTGTTTTCTAAATACATGCTGATTCATCTTAACACTGTTTGACTTAGAATGTGAATTTATGTTGTCTTGAGGATATTTCGTTATTGTACCTTAAAGCAAAGCAGAGATGCTTGAGCAAGAGAGAGTCCTCTTGAAGTTCAGTGTTAGCTAAATCCACTTTAGGTAGGCTAATGTTCTGATTATATCCATTAGAAATTAAATGAACTGATTTCTGTCGTCCATGTGTTTATCTGCTCTTAAATATTTAAATACTTAATTGATTTCAAGATGAAATGATTCGGAGGGAAGATAAAAAAAAATAAACGTGTTTATAAAAGTGATTTAAAAAAATTACATGCTCAAAGTAAAAAAGTATATTTTGCTAAGTTTTTCCTGTAGATCTTTTTTATGACGCCAAATTAACATTTTTCTATGCCATATGTGCTAGGCCATCATGTGAAAGAAGTGTTGATTTAGTGTTACGCAAACACTGCTTTATGATTTTATTATTTGTTCGATTTTGATTAACCCGGATGTCAGATGTTTTGCAGTACCGTGCTACTATTTACATAAAAGCCTTTCATTATTCTTTTGTACCTGTTCTGTAGAATTTCTCTATACTCTAGAATTTGAAACCTGATGCGATCAAATGTAAACTATTTTAACATCGATTGAGTCTTTTGTAATGTTAATCAAGGTATTGCTGTTTTGTGAGGTAATGTTTGATTTCAACAGAAGCTGGTATTTTACGGTGCATTGTTTGAATCACATTGATTTATTTTCAACACATCATGTCAAGCAGGGTCTTGAAGCAGTTCTAGTGTACATGAAGATCAGGAGTGTGTCGTGTGACTCTAGAGAGTATATTTTGTTAATGTTGTCAGGAAGGACGTCTGATAATGCACCCATAACAATCTATTCTGTTTTTAAAACCAGGGAGATTTTAGAAGTAATGTCATGGTACACATTTAGTTCATCAGTATTTATGCTTGGCTTCAGTACGTCTCTTGGATTATAATTAATGTTGGTCTTTTGCCTCATTAATGCTTTGCCTATATGTGTCCGTCTGTGATCAATGTAGAGTAAAAATATTTAGATACCTCACTTTTTCTTTCTTTCTTTTCTTTTCTTTTTTATGCAACTGATGATTAAAACCAGGCTGTAATAATAAAAGCTTTTATCTCTCTACAATAGTGCAGTATTGTTTTATACCCAGTTTATTATTATATACAATAATACAGTTTTACCCTCCTACAAAGTGTTTTGTATTTTTATATATAATTTTTGCAAAAATCATGTCCTCAAATGTCCCAAAAAGGACGTTTTTTTCAGTATCGGAAATAGCAGTCAGCATGTTGTCTCCAGCAGCAGTTTTAAGACCTGCAGTGCATCTCATCCTCAGGAGCTGCTCCAGATTCCCCGGTTCTTGCTGTAAGATGTTGAGCACCGTGATTTAGCCAAGTAAGACGTGATCCTGGATCAACATTACTGTCCTAAAATTTAGACCCTTACCCAAAATGTATGCCTAAAATCAGTGGGAAATGATAGCTGACAAGGGTGTAGAAGCACCCAACCCTAATCATAAGCCTAAAACAGATAAGATACATGGTCTTACATTCAACATTGCATGCAGACATGTAGGCCTACATGTGCAATAGGCGTTTATGTACAAGAATGAAAAAAGATGTTTAAACCCACCGAGCTTGTTGAGTTATAGCTGTGTTTTTTAGAACGTTTATTGAACAGTGTAACAGTGTATTCTAGCACATGCACTAATGCTGCTGAGTGTTTAAGAGATTAAAATAATTGAACCCTTCACAGTTTTTCAAAGTCTGGTTTGATGAAAGTCTTCTGCCTAGAATGGTAAAAGGAGTTGTAAACCATATTCCTATCTGTGGTTGCAACACAGTCTCACGACCAATTCGTACATATTCGTACGAGGTGCCAATTCGTACTAATTCGTAAAGCCGCCTTTCCACTGCACACGACGAACGACAAGAGTCGGACCGGAAGTCATTCATTTCCAATGGAGAGTAGTACGGGGGCTGCGTGGAGTTCCGATCATATGCGTATGCGGAAATTTCGGATCCGATTTAAGCGAATTGGCATCTCTTAAAATACGTACGATTTAGAATAAATCGTATGAATTCGTACGAGTGAGGTTGTACAAATTCGTACGAATTAACCACCTCGTAAAATATGTACGAATTGCCGTGAGATCAGGTTGGTTGTTCACGTTCTGTTCAAGCTAAATATCTTGACTTGATTTCCATTGTCTGTAGGACGGTCGAAATGAACCTACAGCAAATCGAGCTATTTGGGACAACTTTGTACCAACTTGAGCAAGTATAATGACGTAACCCATAAAAGCCAAATGAATGTGTTTTCACCAAACAAAGCATGCTCCTGAATCAACATCCTGGATCCTGGAACAACTTTCGGTCAGCTTCGAGGAATAACTGTCAAGTTCAGGCTTACAATAGGATTGAGACTTTTACACGGCTCTTATTCATCTGTTGTTTTGTAGGCTTATGACTATGTTTTTTGGACTGGAATGGTCTTGAAGTAATGAATTGGACCTATCACCTACAGCCTTCTCAGTTTTTAGCTGTGAGTTCATCAGAACAGAAAGTGTTTTGTTTGCAAAAATGACTCGCTCTTATAAAATAAGGTTTGTGTTTCCACAACGAACATAATATCTATGTGACCTTTTCCAAACAAGGTTATTTACAGTATAGCAGAAAAAAGGTTCTTCAAATTACTCAAATGTTCTTCACACTAAGAACAGCTTTCTTCAGTAAGAAATGTTCACTGAAAGCTTCTTTTTGGAACCCAGAATAAATCATATTTGGCATCACCACAAGAACCTTTTATTTTAAAGAGTGTAAAGAGACTAATATGTATTTAGTCATAAAGGAGCTCGTACTACCACTACGTTTACCTTCAATAGCAGTTCTGTCATTACATGACCCAACACCACCCTCTTGAGGTGACAGCAGTAGTTGTAGGTCTGTGTTTTAAAAAAGGCCCCTTTTAATTTATTGCTATTCTATGTTTACAAATTTGTTATAGATTTGTTTCAAATTACAATAGTTGTTTTCAAATAAAATGCTCCCCATTTCTTTACCTTTAAGAATAATAATGAAATGGGTGTTTAAGGGTCATAACAAGTAACAAAAGCGTTTTACAGATAACGCTTAAACTAGTCCTAGACTAAAATGTATGTCTCGACTGAAAATATCTTCCTCTGACATGTCAGTGTCATTGTTCTGTGTCAAGATGCACACCTGTTGTGATGGGAAGTTTTATCATCATTTTACCGACTCGGACCTTTGAGTCTCGTTCAGCAAAATGAACGAATCTTTTTTCGAGTCATCTCGTTCATTT
>JAUCMS010000055.1:12074469-12085037 GCA_032357445.1 Enteromius radiatus
CGTTATTGTCATGAAAAAAAGTGGCGTCAACGAAATTATTTCGTCATCGTCATCGTTGACGAAAACAACACTGATGCTGACTTTGATTAGCTCCTTGTTTTCTCCCTGTGTTTGCCATACATAATAGACTTTTCTGAGTTCTCCTGCTGATCATTTGAGAACTTATTTTCATCTTAAGTTTCTAAAAACTTGTTTAAAAACCACAGCTATGCTTTGGTTCTTTGTCTCTGCGTTTGAGTCGCATTTGTTAGAGGAGGAGACTGCAGACAGAAGAGAGCATACGTGATCCCTCATGCCAACCCAACAACACTGAATCGCTGAGTCGTAATTGGATAAAATGTACAGTCAGTTGCTTCACAGATGGGCTGAGATCCCTAGTACTGACTAACAGGCCTCATCATCAGTGAGATATCTTTCCCACATAAACTTAAAGAGTTCTGTAGAGATGCTTGGGGGCAGCCGTGGCCTAATGGTTAGGGAGTCGGGCTTGGTCCCAGGTCCGGCAGGGATTGAAGGTGGAGGGAGTGAACAACCTTTTGTCTCCACCTTCGATAGCGATATGGCTGTCCACTGCTCCAGGTGTATGTTCACGGTGTGTGTGCGTGTTTGATCACTTCTCACTACTGTGTGTGTGCACTTGGATGGGTTAAATGCAGAGCACAAATTCAGAGTATGGGCCACCATACTTGGCCAAATGTCACGTCCTTGTACCAAATATGCAGACATTGCCTAAAATGTGCTCTATTTGATGCTGTTGAACAAGCAACTCTGAGTGTAAGACACAAATCACACAAGTAAATCAACTAAAGAAGCAGGCTGTGCTTTCAGAGACAACCCAGGAATAGTGATAAATAAGCAGATTTGAGAAGAGAGGTGCTCCAAAGCCAATCAATATATTTATACGTTTGGTGGAGGTTTTGCTGCTAAACGAGGATCGATAAGTTACTAAATTTAAGACAAGGATTCGCGCACATTCTCCACCCTTTGAATGATTACTTAATATAGTAAAATTGAATGTAAAAAGTGTGTGATTGTTTGTGTAGTTTAGCTTAGAATTTCTATAACTGTGAGGTAAACATCGACTAGATATTTTCAAAGGGTTCACGAACTAGTTCTTGCTACTGTACATCTGGAAAAAATAATGATAGTCTAAATAGTGATAGAAAATTTGAAAGTTTTTGTTTTTATATATATATATATATATATATATATGTATGTATACTCTGTATGTTTTGTTCTGTTCTTAGTTTCATTTTCTTGTCATGCCCATATTTGGTTTTTCCTGTCATTGTGTGATTATTAGTTAATTCAGTTCCACCTGTGTCTCCCCAGCTGTCGTTCCTTTGGTTATTAGTTCATTGTGTTTAAATACCCTGTCTCTTGAGTTCTAGTTTGTTGATCAATGTTTGTTGTAAAAGTGCGATTGCTAGATGTGTTCGCTACTCTCTCCATCTCCTATTATTTGCTTATTAAAGACGCTTATTAGTTTGAATCCTCGACTCCTGCGCTTCTCCTTCATCCGCCAGCACAAGACGTAAGATGTTTATTATGTAATACACACACGTAGTATAAATTAAAGTGTTTTCATATATATATATATATACCTTTATGTATTTATATTATATATAAATATATTTAATGTATAAACAAAATATTTTTCTTAAATATATACATGTTTGTATATATACATAACTATACACAGTTACACACATGTAAACAAACTTTTATTTTGGATGTGATTAATCGTGATGAATTGTTTGACAGCACTACTTGTAATGCATTATTTTTAAATTTACAAGATAATACACCAGTTACTTTATATCATATATGTATGACTGACAGTTTTCCTGTCTTCATGTTGAGAGAAATCAGGAGTAAAAAATATAGTCTTGACCGTATCTCTACACCTAAACCTACCCTTACCCATGAGTAATGTCTAAAATCATATGCAATGATGGATGACTGATGTACAAGCGCCAAACACTGATTGTAAGCCTAAACTTCATAAAAAACTGTACTGTTTCTTCAGATCTGATTGTTTAATCACAATGTTGTCCCAGGGACATGTTGGACTTTGTAAAATCAGGTTAGCACAAGAGGTTGCTGTAGTTCTAACTAAATGTGGAAAATCTCACTTGCACAAAAACGTATTGGGTATTCTTCAAAATTAATAAAAGTGAAATTCTAACCTAGAATTTATTGCTGAGAATTGTTTAACTTTCTTCTCCTGCGTCCTAATCTACAGTCAATCCAGTTTGAGCAGCGTTCTCTACTGTGCTGAAGAATATTTGCATTTCAGCCTGAATCTAATCCATTTCACTTTTGATGTGATAAACTACATTACCGAAATTTGTATAATAATAACAAACAAGCAAAAAGTAACATAATGCATTAAATTTTCTATAAAATGTATTTACATAACACAATTAGTTACTTTTTTAGGGAGCAACATGATAATGCTTTACTTTTAAAAGTAACTTTCCTCAACACTGATCCCAGATGTGTGACTTTCTACAGATAAACACCGAAAAGATGAGATCATTTTTATTTTAAGGTGGACTGTCTCTTAAAACGGCCATGCTTTTTTACAATACTTGGGCAATAAAATGATTTACTACAGCCACAGAGTTATACTACCCTTATGGTGATCTGCTATTTCTTATTGTGGTTTAGTTTCTTCAGGCACATTTTATGATGTTTGAGGCAGATTTGAATTTATTTATCCAGGTGTTTCACATTTGTGACCTTTCAAAGGCGTTATATCAAATAGTCTATTGTAAAGCTCCAAAGACTCTTTGGCTGATTCTTTATTGTTTTGTTCATAATATATGCTGAGTTTATTCAGTTACTGAATATGGAAATTAGTCCGACATCTGTGTATCACCTTTAGCTGAATGTTCAAGTGGAAAGACCCATGCATTTTACTGAGCATGTTCCACACACTTAATCTCTAGACACATAATATAATGTGTGTGTGTACTGTGAATATTTATTATGTATATGTAAAGACGCACAGATACAGCATATATTCTGTTACATGTGTATATTTATATTCATATCGTATACAAATATATGAAATATATAAACATAACATTTTTCTTAAATATATACATGCATGTGTGTGTATTTACATGTATAGATAATAATCATACACAGTACACACACATATGTTTTTATTAATCGCAATTAATATATTTCTTCAACTCACCGTCCCCTGAAATTATAATGGCATTGCACCTTACCAAATAATAATAAACCTAAATATTCAGTATAATTAACTTTATCTACAGTTTATTATAGTAAATTCAGTTTCAGTATATTCAGTTTATCTACATTTTCAGTAGACTGTAAAAAATGTTTTATAAAAGTGTGATTTATAAATATATATATATATATATATATATATATATATATAATTTTTTTTTTGGTTCAGTTTAGAGAATCAAGTTGAACAAACTAGCTTACAGTTTAACTTTAGCTTAAATAATTAAATCATTCAGTGAAAGAAATTTTATCTGCAAGTAAAATGTGGCAAAGTAAGCAAAACCCTTTGACATCTTTAACATGTCTTGTATTTTATTTCACCAGGATGGTTTCAACACTAGTACAGTGTAATTACATTTTTGGGTTAGAAGGAAGGAAATTCTAGAAAGGCTTACTTTTTATCTCAATTTTTTCCCTAGATGACTATAATGCACATCATGCTGCTGATGGAAAGGTGAGACTGTAGTGAGACTCTTGTGGTATTATGGTTTAATTTTTGCACTATGCATCCCCTAACATGCCCGGTATCTTCATCATGTTTGTGTGTAGCTGGTTCAGTCCATGGGTGTTGCGATCTACCGCGCTCTGGACTGGGGCCTGGATGACAGCGAGGAGCGGGAACTGAGCCCTCAGCTCGAGCAGCTCATTGAGTTTATGGTCGGTGGTCAGGACAGCAGTGAAAGCAAACACTGCAGCAGTAATGCAGCTAAAGATGAGGGCTACAGTGGCCAAGACGAGGATGAAGAAGAGGAGGAGGAAGGCGCAGTGCATGGTGTTCATACAGTTCATCAGGTGATGGCGCTTTGTGCCCGCAGACTGGCAAATCCAGCACTGGCTCCTGAGCACTACCAGGCTGTGTGTCGAGCACTTTTTCTGGAGACTCTTGAGCTGCAGACCTTCCTAAGCAGGATAAGAGATGCCAAAGAGGTGAGGAGCCAACTTTCTTGTTGATGAATGTTTTTACGATGGCCGAGAGAGTTCAACAAACTGCAAAGAGAAAAAAAAAACATCTACAAATTAAGAAAACACAGAAAACACTGCAAATGCTCACAACTCAACCAAATACAAAACGCGCTGCAAATACGCACCCCTACACTAAATAAACACTAAAAACCTTCACAACTCAACCAAACAAAGAAACGCACTGCAAACACTCACAACTCATCTAAATAAATACTTACAACTCAACCAAATAAATATTCACAACTCAACCAAATAAAGAACCATGTTGCAAATACTCACGACTAAACCAAATAAATACTCACAACTCAAAAACAACAACAAACACAC
This sequence comes from Enteromius radiatus, assembly GCA_032357445.1. NCBI lineage: Eukaryota > Metazoa > Chordata > Actinopteri > Cypriniformes > Cyprinidae > Enteromius > Enteromius radiatus. Next base: position 12,079,024 of record JAUCMS010000055.1, read on the forward strand.
ACACACACACACACAGCAAATACTCACAACTGAACCAAATAAAGAACAACGCTGCAAATACTCACAACTAAACCAAATAAATGCTCCTAATGCAACAACAAAAAAAAAAACACGTGGCAAATACTCACAACTAAACCTAATAAATACTCACAACTCAACAACAACAACAACAAAAAAAACACACACACTGCAAATACTCACAACTCAACCAAATAAAGAAACACGCTGAAAATACTCACAACTAAACCAAATAAATACTCACAACTAAAACAACAAAAACACACACACACACACTGCAAATACTCACAACTGAACCAAATAAATACAACTCAACCAAATAAAGAAACACACAGCAAATACTTTCAACTGAACCAAATAAGTGCTCACAACTCAAATAAAATAAATACTTCCAACTCAACTAAAGAGAGGAACCCACTGCAAATACTCCCAACTCAACCAAATAAGTACTCACAACTCAACATAGTAAAGAGCTTGTGTGAGAGTTTAAGATTCTATTCTGATGAGTATGATATTTTCCTGAAGATGCTGAAGAAGATCAGGACAGAGGAACCGCAGGAGGACAGTTCCACCGCCGAGCTCGACGCTCTTCAACACGCTGACTGGGTAAAATATTTACATATTTATTCATATTTGTGACCCTGGATCACAAAAAGGAGGGTCAAAATCATGATCAAATTTAATTGAGGCCGATCCAGTGCCTGTTGGAGGGAGTTTGGAGAACAACTAGCCACACATTCACACATCTTTTGGGACTGTCCTATTCTAGTTCCTTACTGGACAAATGTATTTGGTTTCATTAATAAAGTTTTTGAGGTTAATTTGCCCAGAGATCCTTTAATAGCTATCTTGGGAGTTAAAACAGATATAATAAAAAGTCAGAAGAGATGGTACCTCCTACGAATACTCCTAGTTGCAGCAAAGAAGAGCATTTCAATTAAATGGCTCCAGAGAAGGCTTCTGACCAGTGAAGGAAATCTATGGGGTTGAAAAATAACTAATAATAGCTCTTAGCAATGCATATTAATAATCAAGTGTTGATATATTTACGGTAAGGAAATTTACAAAATATTTTCATGGAACATTATCTTTACTTAATGTCCTAATGATTGTTTGCATAAAAGAAAAAATATATAATTTTGACCCATAAAATGTATTTATGGCTGTTGCTATTAATATACCATGTGCTACTTAAGACTGCTTTTGTGCTACAGGGCCACATGTGTCTTTGTGATGTAATGATGGATTATTTGTGTGTTTGATGACTTAGGCTCGGCTCTGGGTGCAGCTGATGAAGGAGCTGAGGCAGGGCGTGAAGCTGAAGAAGGTGGAGGAGCAGCCCTTTAACCCTCTGCCCACAGAGTTCAGCCTCACGCCCTTTGAGATGCTCATGCAAGACATTCGCTCGCGCAAATATAAACTACGCAAAGTTGTGGTGAGTGCATTCTGACTACACTCACCCATGCTAAAAGCACAGAGGTTGCTGTAGTAAGCACATGTTGAGTGGTTTATCTCCCACTTAATCTCTTCCTAACCCGCTAATATGTCTGAGATTATGGCTTTGAAAAGACTTTTCAGCTGATTCAGCATGGGAGCGATTAACCATTGTCTTAATATTTGATAATAACTATAATATCATGACTCTTTGTCTCTTTGTCTTCTGCAGGTAGATGGAAACATACCCACGTGTGTGAAACGAAATGCTCATGAGCTAATCTTGGACTTTATCAGATCAAGACCCCCTCTCAAACCAGTTAGTTCCTCACAATGTCTTATAACTACTCTGCTGTAACACCAGACAAAGTACAGTACTCTACGTAATATGAATATAATCACTACAATGCAACCATGTAAATTTACCATTTGCAGCCTTTATAATTTCTTGGACCCTCAAATTAATGTTCATTTTATAAACAACATATCTGATTGGTTGATCAAATTCAAATTGCTTTAAATGTTAAAGGGATAGTTCACCCAAAACCTTTAATTTGATGTTTATCTGCTTACTCCCAGGGCATCCAAGATGTTGTTGACTTTGTTTCTTCAGTAGAACACAAATGAATATTTTAAATTCAAACTGTTGAAGTCTGTCATTCACTGGGACTGAGGGTTGTTACATGTGTAAAGCAACAGAAATATTACAGCTGTAAATACTATGTACTGGTCTGTAAGGGCACAATCTACTATGATACTACGAAAAACAAATTCTGTATTTTTTTTTTTTACTTTTAAATTATGCTTTGTGTTTTCGGGTTATAGAATTACAATGAGTAATGGATAATGTCTTGGAAAATTACTATTATCTATTCCATTTTAATTACAGTGTATCAACGGATCAAGAATCGCGGTAACACTTTATTTTGATGGTCCCTTTTGAACAATCTGTTGACAATAAGCTTTGCACCTACATGTCAACTAACTCTCAATAGAATATTAGTACACTCTGTAATTAATATCTGCTAACTCTTTATTGTGATGGTCTCCCATAACACACTCTACTGACTATAAGTAACTTTTCAAGTACATATCAACCTATTCTAACCCTAACCCTACCAGTTTACTATTTCTCTGCTAGCACTCTATTGAGAGTAGATGTAAAAAAAATGCTAAGCTTTTTGCTTGGTGCTTTTTGAATAAAACGTTCAGTCTGAAAAGGTGCTAAACGTAGCATCATAATTGCTAGGTTGGCAGCACTGGTTGGTTTTAAGAGTGTCCTGACGCCTGCAGGTGTCCGAGCGCAGCTTGCCTCCCCCTCCTCAGCAGCAGCAGTCGCTCCACGACCGAGTCCTGGCCGAGATCAGACAAGATCACAAACTCAGACCAGTGGAGCCGTCCGGTTCGAAGAGAAGTGCGTTAGACACTATTGCTGTATTCAAAACAGTATCACTTCTGTAGTTCTCTTCTGGTGTGTTGGACTGTTTACAGTTATTTACAGTGTTTTGTCACTCTCCAGCGTTTGGTTCCTTACCGTGTCTGGCACACACCTGCCAGTGTGACATCAAATCTACTTCCTGTATTGACCTGTCAATCACAGGAGCGGGATGCCGCCCGCCGTCTCGCATACGTGTTCTTCTGAAAGCTCCAACACTGGCAGAAATGGAGGAGATGAGTATTTTTGAGGTGAGAGATTTTGCATTACTTCTGTTTTCTTACTCTTGCAACAGCCTTCAGGAAGATCTCCCAAAATGAAAAACAAACTTTAAGTTGACTGTAAGTCAATTATTATTATTTTTATTTTTTGATGGTAACACTTTAGTGCACAGGCAGACAGTAGTGAAGTATTTTTACTGTAAATGTGTCAAAGTGTTTTGCTTTTAAAAACTTGACTCCACAACTTCCAAAGCATAATATTGTACTTTTTAATGCGTTTCAGATTAATAATTAATTAAATCTATTGCCTTCTTACTATTAGTCAAGTAAAAGCAATTTAAAGATGTACTTGAGTGCAAAAAAGTGCTACATTTTCACAAACTTAAATCTTGACTCAAAGCTCATCTGTTTAGCTTAACAAAATCTAACTTGCATAAATAAACTAAAGTGAATATTCTGAATGACTGTATTCTGCTTTCCTAATCCTACCCAATATGCTTTCTAATAACTATAAAAGGACTTTACTGAGGCAGAAGTAGTGGTTAATGGTTTGTTAATAATGAGAATTAGACCTTTTTTCTTTTTTAGTTTTTACAAGCTGGTTTGGTACATCTCCTTGACTTATGTTTAAGGCGAGACACTCTGCAGGGGAATAGGGTAAAATTGGGTATCTCATTTAGTTGCTCCATAATATAGAAAATACCTAGAACAGATAGAAAACAATACATTTTGACAGTTTTTTGGGGGAATAAAATGTTAAAGCAAATTATATATGAACAAATCATTCTGTAAAAACCTTCAGGAAATAGACAGGGATAAAAATGTAATGCTTGGTGTTTTACTGAAGTGGAGATATATGGCTCGGTGTAGGAGAAAAAACTCATTTTGAGAAAACTTTAAAGCCTTTAAAATACATTGTAATTAAAATCTATTGATACAAATAGATAAAGTGCTACAAAAGAAACACTTAACAATGTCTTTTGGATGTTTTCTTTCCACTAGTCTGAAAAAAAGGCTTTATAAAAAAACTAAAAGACCAAAATCTTAAACTTGACAGGTTTTTGCCTGCAGGGTCTCCCCTTAAATTGTGTTTTGAATTGAAATGATTGCCTCTGTGTTGCTGGCTTAGGATGAGGACTCTCCAGACGGCATGGATATCAGACGAGTGGAGAGCTCTCCTACGCCTCTGAAGAGAGATCGCTCCTTCTCCGAACATGACCTGGACGAGCTCAGAGGGGAAGTGATGTCAGAATCACCGGCGCTCACAGGTGTCGGTCCCCTGAGAGGAGAGAGACCCCGATCACACACGCTGACGGGTGTCGGACCCCCACACATTTATCAAGGTCAGACCTACGACAAGCAGTTCTGTTGTTGAAGCATCAGTGAACAAGTGGCTAGGCTAGTTGCAAAGCTTAAAAACATAGCTACTTTTAGCTAGTTACTCCTTAGACACAGAATATTACAAACTCCAATTTAAATGCAATACAAGTAGGTTTTGCATTTTCAGAGCTGATACACAGGGTGAAACAGTGACATTATATACCAGTGCAACTTAAGACCTTAATTTAACACCCAAAAAAATAAGCTCTTAGTGGATTATGCTGGTCATTACGGAAATTATCTGACCACGTCTGTTTTCTTTAATGCGCGTATTGTCAGTAGACTTGTGCTTTTAAGGAATTTCACGAAATCTTTTGAAATAAAGAACATTCATTTTTCCATTGTCAACATTAAATGGAACTCTTAAACTGGTCAAAGTAAATAAAAGATTCTTTCTGAATGATTGAACAGAGATGCCTGATGGTCTTTCTCTCTTCTTTCTCAACTGTTTTCTACGTGTCCAGCCTCGTTCCCAGCGTTTGACAGGGTGTCCTCGTCTGCATGTCACTCCCTGAGCTCCGCTGACAAACGCTGTGAAGGTGCTGCTTCTGACAGACTCTCCAGACATCAGTGGATGGTCAGTGTTGTTAGTGTTTTCTACAGTGGGCAGCATCTGTGACATTATGTTGTTGTACAAATTGAACAGGAAGCATTTGACAAAAGTGACCTAAGTGGCCTACGTTACTGTAAACCAGGGTCTGAGTGGTCTTTGTCTTTCTTCACACACAGGAGGAATTCAGTCATCCCGTGGACAGTCTGGCTTTAACCGTGGATGAAGTCATCAATGTCCGGCGGATACTTGTCAAGGCTGAGATGGAGAAATACATGCAGAACAAAGAGCTTTATAACAATCTAAAGAAAGGCAAGGTGTGAATATCTGTATGGATCACATGCTGAGTCTGACAAGCCAAAAAACAAACAAACAAAAAAAACAATGTTCATTCTTGTTTTGTTAATTTCTGTTTTGTAGATATGCTGCTGCTGTCGGGTGAAGTTTCCACTGTTTTCATGGCCATCCACGTGCCTCCTGTGTAAAAGGTCTCAATTTCATTGTCATAAATATTTCCTACATTAGGAATATTAACATTGTTCACTCTTTTGATCATCACAGTTAATGTGTTTTTGTCTCTCTCTTAGGTCTGTCTGTAGCTCTTGTAGTGCAAAGGTACTAAATGTTTACTTCATTTGAGCTCAGCAGTAGCAGTATTTGCTACTAGGTCGCTAGTTAACAATATGTTTCAGTATTTAGTTTCAAAAAGATATTACTTTACAATCTGCAGTTTAATTGTGAAGACCAATGAAAGATACACTGAAGAATGAAATATATTATAGTGAAACCATTGCAAGTAAACGTTAGGTGCACTTAAATATGAATTTAAAAACTGATATTATTCAAACATCACACAACTTTCATCAACAAGGGCATTAAAGGTGCCATAGAATGCATTAAGAGAATATTTTAAATTATTGTCTGATATGTACATAGAAGGTATGTAGCTTAGGTAAGGGGAAAAAATGCCCAGAAA
>JAUCMS010000055.1:12091108-12101801 GCA_032357445.1 Enteromius radiatus
TTGGTTTAATTCTAAACCACTGCAGCGGCCAATGCCAGTGCAGTGTATCACTGCGTGATTAAATTAGGCTTCAGTTAAGGGGAAAAAGGAGTTTTCCCATACGTCTTAAACAGACGCAGTACTCGTTCCATGTCTAAAGGAACCTGGGTTACGTGAGTAACCTTATCGTTTTTCTTTAACCGTCTAAAACATGTGCGCACAAATGTAATAAAACATCCCTCACACGGCTCCGGGGGTGAATAAAGGCCTCTATGCATTTTTGTGAGATACGTAAATATCCATATTTCAACTCTAAAAAACACTTTTCTCTCACTGCTGCTGACTGTAGGTAGATGTGGTAGGATGTATGGTCGTGCATGCGTCTCTGGGAAATGTAGGAGCAAAGGAAAACATGCCTGCCTTACTTTAGCAAAGGAAAACCAGTCACTTCTTGGCTTATATGGAAATCCTCCATCATTTTTCTTTACAAATCCTCGGTTTGTGCTTCTAATTCATCACTGACGTTTTGCTTTGTTCTCGCTCTGCGCTCGTACTGTGTGAGGGACATTTTATTACGGATACACACACTTTATTTAACCTGTTTTAGACTGTTAAAGGGAACCACCTGTCCACTGCAGTGATAGAACTTAGAAATGCCAGGACAATTTTAATATAACTTTGTCTGAAAGAAGAAAGTCACTTACACAAAGGATGCTTCGAAGGTGAGTAAAACAGCCTAATTTTCAGTTTTGCGTGAACTAAGACCCAAAACACAGGTAAAATGATTGAAAAAGGACAAAAATGTCCATAACGTCACACAAAGGTTACATGCTGGCAATTGACCAATGTATAAGTGGGATAATGCATGGCTCCGCTTTGCGTCTGGTGGTTCTTCACCTCCACGTTGTGCGTTAATATAATTTAATACACATCTGTCCGTGCACGCATTATCCCTTACAGTCATCTGGAGTGCTGGCATTATACACAATGCTAAAAGCCTTTCTGTTTGTCTGCAGGTCTTTGTGCTCTCTCTCCAGACACTCGGTGGAGGAAGAGTTTCCTCACCTGTACGCCGCAGGCTGCAACCTGAGAGACGTGTGCTCGGACTGCACTAAGTTTGTGGCCGATGTCATTTCCTCCAGTCGCAGAAGCTTGGACATCATCAACAACACACCCACACGCAATAAAAGGACGGCCTCGACACATCCACATCCCACATCACAGCCACACGCTTTCTGTAGGATGAGTAAATGAATGCATCAGCACCACCTCACACACCCTCTACACAAACTCTACAAGCTTGCAGATGGCAGGCAGCGGTTTTCCCTCTGAAATATTGGCCAGTGTTGAGGATAGAGATGTGGATCACATGTGAACATCACCCCTCCTGCACTATGTACATGTATAGATTAAGGGACGCAATGCTTGAAGGCTAATGAAGAAAGACAATCCTTTTGCACCTTTTCTTTGATTTTAGCTTGAGTATAACTCAATATAACTGGGCCAGGACTGTCCATGCTTAGGATACATACAGTACATCTGTAAATGCATATTTCTCATATCTAATAGCAAATGTATTTTTATGCTCTATTTAGGATGATGTAATTAGCTTGGGACTGAGTCAGGCTGGTTTGTGAAAGTGAAGGTCAGAAAGAATGTTAATGAAGTGGCCTTCTGATGCACATGTTTAACTCACTCTTGTTTTGTAAGGTCTGCAATAAAATCAATGCCACAAAATGACTGTTCTCTCCAGTGTGTGATGTTTCCACAAAAGGGCCAAATGTGGATGCCATACAGCTATTATGATAATGTATGTTTCTTTTTTCTTACTCTTATATACTCTTATGATGAAGTTAACTTAATTTGTATGCTAAGCTGCACACGAACACAAGTATGAAAAGCTTTTGCATAAATAAGGTACAAATCTCTACATGGGCTTTATTTAAAAGCCTAGGTGACCCATTTAGAGTATGAGTAACACTTTAGAGCAAATAAGAAGAGTCAACATTGTTTTCGGTGAGTCAATATTATTTACAGCTGACACATATGTGCTGTATTGACTTACCAAACATTTGACTTTAATGCAATGAAGCTTAATTACCTGGTAAAAATGGACTGTAATGTTATAGGTTTTGCCTACAGTGTGGAGAGGGATAGTTATAAAAACATTCTTGCTACTTAAATATGTAATAAGATCTATCTATCTGTTTTACTGAACACTGGTGTATATTATCATTCATAGTGGCGTCGTTAAATTTTTTTTATTAGATTTGTGTATTATTAATTATCAAGGAGAGAGGCGGGGGAATTCTTTCCAGCAAAAGTAAAATGCACAAAACGTATAAACTCCATTAACAAGGCAGTTACAGTAAGTTTACCATAAGCAATGTTTTAGTCTTCGTTAATTTTCGTGAAATCACTGCACAGCCTGGAGTGGCTCCTTGGCTTTTTTTTTTTTTGTGGGAGGGAAGAAAATAGTTTTAATTCCCGCCCATCTCATGAATAACTGAGTAGATACAAATCTTACAGTTATCTCCGCCGTCCGATCTAAGGAGGATGTTTTGCATTTTATAGTTTTTTATCGTGCAGTGATCCCAGATTCATCCCGCTGCAGAAATACAATTACAATAATTTTAACTTCTTGAACAGACATAGCATCTTTTCCTGTTCCTTCCTCTGGGGAAATGCGCGTGTGAGTGGGTGTGTCGAGCGAGTTTAAACTTTACGATGAGTTAAAGTTTAATCATGGCCGTGTGGACCCGCGCGGAAAAACAGGGTCATCTGGACCTTCTTCTGAGCGACCGCTGGGTTCGGGTCACTGCGGAGCTCACGCGGGACACGCTCACCCTGACGGCGGAGGGTGAACCGAGCGGGCCCGCGGGATACTCGGAGCACAGCTCTCATTTAAGAAACGGCGTTTCTGATGGCAATGATCAGAACCGAGATGTGTATCAGAGCCGTGGGCAATACAACAGTCAACGGGTCAACGGGTCCGACTCGGAGTCCAGCGGTTATTGTGACCCGGATGGGGTTCGGAGGGTTCGGATAGTTAAGCAGGAGTCCGGTGGACTGGGCATCAGTATTAAAGGTGGACGGGAGAACCGTATGCCCATCCTCATATCGAAGATCTTCCCCGGTTTAGCGGCGGATCAGAGTCGAGCACTGCGGGTCGGCGACGCGATCCTGTCAGTCAACGGCAGCGACCTCCGCGACGCCACGCACGACGCGGCGGTGCAGGCGCTGAAGAAGGCCGGGAAGGAGGTGACGCTGGAGGGTAAGTTGATCACTCGAGCCGCGGGGATTCAGCAGGCCAGAACGGAGCACTCAACTTCAACTAAACAAAGTTTGTGTAATTGATAATGACAGAAAGGTCAGAACTTTTAGTTTGGCACTATAAAGCGAGACTGAATAGGATTTGTAATGTACTTTAGTTATTGTTTTGTTGAGTTTAGAATGTTTTCATGTCTTAAAGAGAAGTTCATTTGACATTTGCCCATTTAAATATAATTGAGGTCTATAAATGTGTGTTACATTGACATTTGAAAATTACAACTGAACTTCGGATATAAGATTGCATGAATTTTACTTTTCTGATAATAAAATGATTTTGGTATAATAGCAGATGTCCATTAATGTTTTTCCAAACTCAGAAGTGAATGTGTTACAAGGGGATGGATTGAGGGAGAGACGCTTTCTTGGCTAGCCTGTCAGATTAGTTTGTAAGGCCCACTTTCTATGACCTTATCAGTTCCCAGTTAACAAAATACCACCCACTTTTCTTGATTGATTGATTGATTGCTGGAAACGTTTGTTTTTAGTAGAGCTGAGTATTGACACATTACTTCCAATTCACAAGCTCCTGACTCGACAACATTACTTTAAACTTAACCTTAATTAAAAGTTTAATATGGCAGTAAATAAGTATTTAAGAAAAATTACAGTTTTATGTTATGGAACAACTGTAAAATTTCACTTTAATATTTAATTTCTTTGTTTACAGATGTTAAAATATGAAACGCATCCATAAAACATGTCCTGGTATTGTGTGGAAATGTTTAAATCATGTGGTGTTACAGTTAACGCACACCTCATACATGTGAAATTGTTCTTGCAGACGGTTTTCTTATTGGTTGGTAGCCATTAGTTTAAACAGATGATAGAAATGAATCAACATACCTGGAACATTTGAATTTTACGGTGTATGCAATATAATGCTGAATACAGAGCAGTGAAGTAAACAAGTTTCTTCTCATTAATAATGTGGACTGATCAAGACTTTTAATAGTGATATCGCTCCAAGTGCCTCACTGTTATTACAGCTTGTTTAAAACACCCCAACACTTGCAGATATAAACGCAATATCATATTAATAATCAAAGGTGCTTCGTCTAGCGATTATGAACCTATAGACTAGCTTGTCAGTGAACTATGGCTCTGTGTTCTGTTTCTTTCAAATTTTCTTCCGATGTCTATTCATGTTTATTTTCTTCTGTGACTAGTAGTAAAAGGATCAGTTCATGTGCCACTTGAGTTGCAGTGGCTGCACTAATCTGTCACACTCTCAATCCATCTTTATTGTTTGGATTTGGTGATAAAAATACCTGCGTCATGATCAGAGATCTGCAGGCTGACGTTTAGATATGTGGAGCAGTGTCTCTTGGGGTGGGCTCTGTTCGCACGTACAGTATCCTCTGTGGCACCGGCCTAATTAAAAAGAGAGCCGAAGCTGTTTGATGGTCCTGATGGTTTGATTGTCCTGATAAAGATCTCTAATGAGATCTTTAAATGGCTCAGAAATGATCCCATGATGTGGCACAATAACAGTATAGCAAATTCTAGAGTGTTCCACTAGAGAACTGCACAGAGATATGTTTTATAAACCACTCGGGTTCAGTTTCTGGTGAATGATTATTATCAGATGCGTGTAAGTTCTCAAGATGTTGTGTGGAGCAGCAATGAGTGATTAAATCAGCCATGAAGGGGGTGAAACTAATAAGAACAGGATGCTGGTACAGACCACGATTCTTCTGAAAGTGAAATGGAAAGCCATAATAGTTAGCAGCTTGCAGAATAGACATAACATTTTATGTTTCGAGAGCTGTTGTTGTTTTTTTTTTTCAAATTTGATCTTCATCAGTTTTACAACACTGCCATGGTCTTCGCATCTTGTGCGCTACTGATAAGGTTGCCTACTTGACGCACTGAATTCTCTTACTGTAAGCATGAAAACTGGTAAATGACAATGTTTTTGTTAAATTCGTATAACATTAAATACAAATTCAGTCATATTAAAAATATTTTAGAACATTATGCTACTTGAATAAAAAGATATAGCCTGATGTTTAGTTGATAATTACACTATCATTAGGATGCCTTTACCCTCACCCTGGAGTTGGTTCACACTCTGGTTATGAAATTAAATGAAAAAGTAAATAATTGAAAAAATGAGCTTTATAATAGCATGTATCAGCAGTCTCACAGGCTAGAGATTGGATGATGTAACTATGGAGATTATCTCCCAGCACTAGTAAGCAGGCACCAGTATGTTGATGCTCTGTGGTGGTTTATGGATTAGTATGGGCTGTATGGATTTAGTCAAGACAGATATTTGCACTATTTGCTTTGCAGTATCTGCCAATAGATGGATAAAAAAATGTGTTTAGCTGAAGAAAGCCAGTCACAAATTTTTTAGATGGTATAAGTTATGAGATGATATAAATCTTTGGAGAGCTGGAAGACATTGTCAAAACACACAGACACACACACACACACACACACTGTATAGCTATCTTTGTGAGGATATGCATTGACTCAGTTTGATCACTAGCTGCTAGGGGCCGTTGCATAAATGGATGAGACTAGTCTTAAGTTAGTCAGCTAAATTCTTCTTTAAGACGGATCATAACTTTTTTTTTTTAAGTTGAATCCAAAAAATAAAACAACTTACTCTTGGCTAACTGCTAGATGGTCAGACTAGCTCTTAAGACATTGTCTTAACATGGAGGCTAAGTTTATGCAACTGGCCTCTTACCTTAACCCTCCCCATTTGAACTAAGTGCCTTTCTAAACCCTTACCCTAAATCTACCCTTTACCCAATTATAACCTGACCGCTAAAATCAAGTCTTCACCCTCAAACAGGTCCTTTTAAAGGGCTCCCAGAAAGTGAGGACCGGCCAAAATGTCCTCACTTTACAAAAAACTCAAACCGGCCCTCACAAAGATAGCTGTACAAGTACACCCATACCCACACCCACAGATTCTTTGTGTAAATGTTTTTTTTTTTTCTCTCTGATGTTTATTGCTCAGTTCGGTTGTACATGTTGTCTGCAGTGAAGTACATCAGGGAGGTGTCTCCGCTCTTTAAGAAGTCCTCTGTGAGTGCGGATCTGCCTTGGGATGGTCGTCTTCAGTCCCCAAACCTCAGCAGCAGTGATGAGTCACCCAGGAGCAGCGTAAGCCGTGACAGAAAGGTCATCCCGCTCAAAATGAGCTTCATCAGCCGTAACCTCACCATGCCTGACCTGGAAAACAGGTGTGTTTGTCATGATATTACATCATGATATTATAATTGTAACAGTATCTGCCCAAAAATGGGATGTAAATGCATAGAAAGGCTTTAATTAATTAAAAAATAACTTATTATGTTGGAAAATCAAGAAGTAACAAACTTTTCACTAATTGTTTTCAAGAAATACTGTTACACTCCTAAAACTAAAGGTGCTTAAAAAGGTGAAGAACCATTTTTTGGTTCCACAAAGAACCATTCTGTTAAATGTTTCCTTGAAGAACTGTCTCTTTCTCACCTTTTTGCAATCAGAATAATCTTCTTTCTTTACAGAGAACCTTTTGTGAAAAACAAAGGTTCTAAAGATGTTAAAGGTTCTTTCTGGAACCATTTAGACAAAATGGTTCTTCTATGGCATCATGAAGCACCTTTATTTTTAGCAGTGTAGTTACGGTGTGACGGTGCTGGGATCAGAGTATTTTGAGGGATGCTGTGCTTGTTTCAGGCTGCTGGAGCTTCACTCTCCGGACGGCCAGCACACTGTGGTGCTGCGGTGTAAAGACGGAGCTTCTGCTCACTCCTGGTTCACAGCCATTCACACAAATATTGCTGCCCTACTGCCACAGACGATGGACCAAATCAACACTTTCTTGAGCAACCCCAGCGGCAACACGCACTGCACACTCAAACACATCGGCTGGCTTGCAGAGCAGGTAACACACACACACACACACACACACACTCACCTCTCCATAGGCGTTGTTTTTTTTTATACTGTACATGCTGTATGTATGTGCTATTACCCTACACATAAACGTACCTTCTACAGCCGTTTTTTTTTTATTTAATTTCAAGTTTTTTTTTTTTTTACGGGGACACAGGAAGTGTCCTCATAAACCATGTTTATGTTGTAATACCCATATCATTACACACATTTGTCCTCATAAACCACAAATACCAGTAAACACACACACAGAGCGATTCTTGCACTCTGAGGTCATCAGTTCTCTAAACATGCATGAAGTTAAAGGGTTCTGTGACCCTCATTGACCTCTTCACACTGTCTGAAGTGTTAAATCGAAACTATAGGCTTATTCAAAGTAATTCATACCAGCATTTAATCTCTTTTAAAATGATCGTTTTCTCTTTTATGACAAAAATTATTAGGATAAGTAGAATTATATAAATTTCCTACTCAACGTCACTTCAACTTTAAAGACGATTTTCTCAATATTTAGATTTCTGATGTGTTTGACAGCATTAGTTCCGAGAGATTTGTCCTGTGCACATGTAAGCGGTGTGTCTGTGTGCAGCTGGAGCTGGATGGTGGCCGGCATCAGTACAGGCGAGTGGTCATGGCGCTCACAGAGAAAGACCTCCTGCTCTTCCAGTCGGTGCCGTGGACTTATGAGAGTTGGACGTCCCCTCTTCTGACACACCCGCTGCTTGCCACACGGTCAGACCCTTGCTCTAGCAAAGCCTGATGCACTGTGAAAGTCGCTCTGTTCTGTCTTCAGTGTTTGAGGAGTTGTGTTTGTTTCTGCCTGCAGGCTGGTTCACTCGGGCAGCGTCCACAGCTCTCCGACTCTGGGGGGAGATCTGGTGTTCGCCACACGCACGGGTACCGGCCGGGGCATCGAGTCTCACGTGTTTCGTGTGGAGACGCACTGGGATCTGTCCACATGGACACGCGCGCTGGTGCAGGGTGGACATCTGGCTGCTGAGCTCATCAAAGAGGTCTCCATAGGTGTGTGTGTATATATGTGTGTGTGAAAACAATTATCTGTTTTAAAAACATTACTGATCAGGCCTACCTTAGCAACCCTGGCTATAATGTAAGTTCATAGAAGCCTGTGTGTTTGAGTTGTTTTAAAGTCTGCATGAAACGGAAATTCTAATTCACCCTAGCTGTTCTTTAAATGCACGTTATAGATCTTATTGTGAACCCTATATATATATATATATATATATATATATAATTATTATTATTTTTTTATGTTTATAACATGTAATATATATATATTTTTTATCTCTGGTTACACATGCAGGACTTCTGCAATCATGTAATCTGCTTAAATAGTGCCCCTGCAAGCTTTCAGTGAAATTTTTCCAGAGCATATTCATAAACCTGTAACCCTGGAGCACAAAACAAGTCATAAGTGTCAATTTTTCAAAACTGATATTCATATGAAAGCTGAATAAATAAGCTTTCCACTAATGTATAGTTTGTTAGGCCAGTATTTAGCCAAGATACAACTATTTGAAAATCTGAAATTTGAGATTGAAAAACAAATCTAGATATTAGATTAGATATTCATTTAAAAAATAATCTTTAAATTTGTCCCAATGAAGGGTTAGTTTACCCCAAAATTCTATAATTAATTACTCACCCTCATGTTGTTCAAATCTTTGGAACAAAAATTATAAAATATATTTTTGAATAAAAAATTACATAACATAAACTACAGTCTTAAATTCGTCACTTAGCGTCTACGTCATGGCTCTAAGCCTGACCTCTGTTTGTTGATTGGTCCAACCGTTTTGGAGCCGGAGAGAAACTGTGAGATAGCCTTCTATCTTAGATTGACTACAGAAGTCTGACGTCAGGCTAGAACTAACCCTTTAAAGCTGCAGTTCGTAAGTTTTGCCTCTTGGTTTGAAAACCCAGAATTGCAGTTCCTTGAAGAATTATATCCCATGTTTAGAGATGAATCTAATGTTTTGAGGTGAATTTGCGGCCTAGCCTGTGTCTTAGAATATATGACCCAATTAAGAATTTCCACCAGCTGTTTTCGTCTGAACAAGTAACAAGTGTTTCATATAATCCTTTCTGCATTACAATCCACCATCAGAGTTTTTTTGACATGTAATTTTTTCAGCTGCTGTGAGAATAGGCCAGAATTAAACGTTCCTTCCCTTGCACGATCCTCATGTGTCTAGTAGCTGGGACAACTTCTTGTTATGTTTACAGACATGACGTAATGACGTAGTGAGATGCTCGAATTTACCACAAAAACCTACCTGTACCACTAAAACATTCTTATATTATTTAATTATCATATTAAAAGCTAACTGTAAGGCAAAAGTTTTGGACACTGGCTGGTCATGTACTTGCTCAAATATTGATAACTAAAAAAAGTTACTGCAGCTTTAAGCTTTCTTATCAATGCTCATTTCCAAGGAAATTGACCAGTTTACCAGTAATTTACCTGCAATTTTTCAATTTAACACCAGCTAGAATGTGTAGTTCTCTTCAGTTCTGTAGTCTTGAGTACAGCTTACCAAAGGGACAACTGTGGGGAGAAAGTCTTTTTTTTTTAAATCTCTCTGTGGTGTGTAACAATAGCTGGCTGGAGGAAACTTTGGAAATATTGAGTGCTTTCCTTCCTGAGTTCCAAGTCAAGTTTATATATATATATAGGACTTTTAACAACATAGATTGTGTCAAAGCACTATCAAATTAAAGAACAGAGTGTCAGTAATGTATAATGACAAGATTAATAACTAAATTAATAAATTAGATTAAACACTTAATTTCATTATTGAATTCAGAGATGTCATTGTCCAGGTCAGTTCAGTTTAAATAGTATCTGTGCAATCAAATTGACGATAATCACTGGAAATTAAGTATCCCTAACTAAGCAAGCCAGTGGTGACATCGGCAAAGAACGAAAACTCCCATCTGTGACAGAAACCTTTGGGAGAAACCAGTTTTTAAGAATGCTTAAATCAGAGGAGTTTACTTCTGATGGTTGACGTCTGTTTGTGCTCCTCAGGCTGCGTGTTGAACAGACAAGATGTGCGTCTGATCTTGCATTATGACCGAGGCTTCACTGTAAAGCGGGAGTCTGGCGATTCCATGCTCTTCCACTTTCCCTACGAGCGACTCAAGATGTCTGCAGACGATGGAGTCAGGAACCTCTACCTGGACTTCGGTGCTCCAGAGGGAGAGATGGTATGTGAGATATATACATTATGTAATCAATAGTCAAAATAAGCAGGTTCCCCGTATCCACCTTTTTCCTATGCCCCATGACAAATTATGGGAGTAACTTCAGGAGTGACTACACCGTAAACACCATAGTGAAAAATAAATACATATAAATGTATAAATGTATTTATACTAGAGCTGATTAATCGCATCCAAAATAAAAGTTTTTCTTTACATAATGTATTTGTATATACTGTGTATATTTATTAAGTATATA
>JAUCMS010000055.1:12101901-12121168 GCA_032357445.1 Enteromius radiatus
GTGTGTGTTTTAATATAAACAGAATAAATAAACACAGCATAAACACATATATTATGTAAAGAAAAACTTTTATTTTTTTTTTACATTTATTTTATACTAAGTATGCTACAAATACACTTTCATATTTATGTGCTTTATAAAATGTATTTTGTTTTGCAAAATTGGAACAATAAATATTTTTTTGAATTATACAGAAGTAGTGGTACAATTAAAGACGTACTTCATCAACAAATTACTTTTAGCATACCATGAATAACTCCTAAATATTCTCCTCCTATCCACAGCAATATTATGGACATGTTAAACATCATTCTAGTAGTGCATGTCTATAACTATTACATTTTACAGCATCTGTGTGAAAGGCAAACCTGGAAAGAGGCGAGAGGATTTGGGGAAGTTTAAAGATTTCATAGCGCATTCCAGGGAATTATTCATTCAATTAAATTGGAAGAGCAGACCACAAATGCATAGTATTTATTTATTTTTTTTCGTTTTCATTTACTTACAGCAAAACACAAAGGAAGCAGCAGGTTGAAAAGCTGTTCTGTAGACACTGTCGTTATATCACATCACATTAATATACACCATATCTGAAAATGAATGAAAATTTACAGCCTATTTAGTCATAATGACAGATAATGGTTATTTGTAGTGCAGTGTTAGGATCTGAATGATATGATTTGAGTGGAACTTCCCCAGAAGTTCCACTCAGAAGGCTAGTTAGGAAAAAGGTGGATAGTTTTCTTCATGCTCAGTTTTTCTCTGTCTCTCTCGCAGGTGTTTGAGCTTCACTCGGGGCCGAAGCCTGTGGTCTTTGTGCTTCACTCGTTTCTCTCAGCCAAACTGGCTCGTTTGGGACTGCTCACGTAGAGTCTACAGCAAACGATGGAGGTTAATTTCTTTCTTTTTTTTTTTTTATTTACTGACGGCTAGTATTTTACTCGAGCAGTGTTTTGACTTCTCTTCTAGCCAACAACATTTGTTGCGTGTGAGCGTATGCGTGTGTGTGAGAGCGCAGAAAACAATCCCAGTTTCCTCCTGATCAGGAACACCAGCTGTGCCTTCTCGTCTAGAGCCAACAAGCTTTTACAGTCATTTTCAGGCTTAAGCTTTGCGAAGTAACCAAAATAAGCATATTATTCTTGTATTGTCTATGTTGTTTGTTTCTTACGTAACTCGCCTGTATTTATATGTACCGCATGGCAAAGACTGTTATATCTGTGTTATAATCTGAACAAATACGCGTCATTTGAATGCAGATTTGGAGAAAATGAAGCTTTAAATACACGACTGACCAAAAATAACCTCCTTAAAGTTAAAACTCAAAAAAGTGTTGACTGGTTCAATTTAACTCATATTAAAAAAATATAAAGTATAGGAATACTTGTTACTTTTATACTTTTTCCACATTTATGACCCAATCTACTCCAGGCCTTGATTTTCATTTTTTGTTTTTTCTGTAGTGCATTAATGCTTCTTGCATTAGATGCGTGTTATGTCCTTATTTTCAAGCTTCCCGCTGTCATAAAAACCTGGAAATATCAGGGAATTGTAGTTTTTCAGGCTTGGAAATGTGAAGGAAATTAATGAAAACTTAATAATACATGGGGGGAAAAAGTCCTATTTCCTTAGTCAATGACTAAGGACTATGATTTTCTAGTTTTAGTTATATTTAGCTCTGAAGAACTTGTAAGTACAATGTTGATAAAATGGCTTTTAATAATCCTAATCCGGTTAACAGACAAGACTGGAAAAAGTTTTTGATTTGTTGGTCATGAAATGTATGGGGGCCATCACGTTTTTAGCACTGATATGTGGTTTGTCAAGGTGTGTATGTTTTATGTTTATCAACATAATATCAGTATAGCATCAGTATATACTCTTTATTAACATTCTATATTTTTATGTAATGCATGTAATGCAAACTGAGTTTGAGCACACATTATTAACCCATCACTTCAGTCACAGGTGTCGTAGTTTAGCAGTTTTTGAGTACTGAAGACATTCCCTTATAAGTATACTGCATTAGACAACACACACAATGGAGGCAGCATGTTCTAGTGTAATAAGAATGTGACAATATATGGAGGTTATGACATTTTAAACATAAGATGAACAACATTTCTTCATAATTGCTGCTCGAGCTTAACAGAAGCAATATTTCTATAATATCTTTATTTTAGGACAAGGCTCACTCCACAAGTGAAATGCAAAAAACAAATGTATCTGCACAAAGACCGCACATACGACCTCGTTGACGCTTTAAGTGCCCTTACACTTTTATATTGTACATACTAATATCAAAAATATTTCAAATCAGAGGAAAACTAGAGTTTCTATTCTTGTTGAAACCTTCCATTAACTGTCCATTAAATGAAAGGTATGATGCTTTCGGCTGTATTTATTGATTATTCTGTGACTCTTTGAGTTTGGT
Organism: Enteromius radiatus; assembly: GCA_032357445.1. Taxonomy (NCBI): domain Eukaryota; kingdom Metazoa; phylum Chordata; class Actinopteri; order Cypriniformes; family Cyprinidae; genus Enteromius; species Enteromius radiatus. The sequence goes on from JAUCMS010000055.1 coordinate 12,104,336, forward strand.
GATCAGTCATAGTTTTGCATATTATGTTCTGTCACATTGTTTCCCTTCATGTTATGAAATCAGAATGCTTATCGAGGACCCACTGCATTGTGCATTGTCTTAAATATGCAACGGTGTTAGGGCTGTCAAACGATTAATTGCATATGTGTGTGTGTGTGTGTGTATATATTTCTAACAGAATAGTATTAACACATGTTTTGCTATACACATTTATTCCCTTTTTGTGTATTTGGAACAAAACGAATGAAAGGGAGGGAAAAAAGCAAGTTTGAGAATGTCACACAAAACTCCAAAATTGGGACGGACAAAACTATCGCGATTAATCACATCCAAAATAAAGGTTTTTCTTTACATAATCAATAAACACAGTACATACAAATATATTAAGTATATTTAAATGCAAACACATCCATATATATATATTTAAAGAAAATATGTTAGTTTTATATATTAAATATATTTAGATATAATATATTTAATAATTTAGATATTCAAATGTAAGAAGAATAAATGTATAAATGCATGTACATGTAAATAATTTCAAAATATATACTGTGTGTGTTTTAATATAAGTATAATAAATAAACAGCATAAACCTATATTATATAAAGAGAAACTTCTATTTCGGATGCAATTAATCACGATTAATAGTTTGACAGCACTAATATATACATGACACCTACATATTATTAATATACCTGCAAAACATGTAAATGTTTTCAAAATGTATACTGTACGTGTGTGTTTAAACAAAATGTTTATTTTGGAAGCGATTTAATCTTTTGACAGCGCTCTTGAACACACCTGCCCAGGTTTACAGATTGCACAGGTGAGATGTTTGGAGCTGTCCTTAGCTTAATATTTGACGTGACCAATGCTTTAGACACTGAATGTACTTTATAAATTTCTAGATACATGCCTCAGTTTCATTTTGTGTTAATCGTTTTTAGTTCATAGATTGAGTTTGTTTTTGTTTTTTTTGGAAGAGAAAAGGTTTGAACCAAAGTTCACTTGTGGCAGCTTGCAGCATACAATCAAATGCAAAAATGCAAATTTGTTTGTACATGTATTATAAATCTCAAAGCCTGTAACCTGAAAACTATGCATTATGTCTTTATGTAAATGTCATATATAAATAATAATAAAAAATGAAAATTAAACGAGTGTCCTGTAGTGTTAGTATGGAACTAATGCGTTGATCTTTTGTTTCCGGAGGACCGTACGGGAGTGAGGGTAGCGACTTCCGTTTCTGTGTTAACTTATCCATCACATATGAACCTTCATTGGAATATTCATTTTGTCGTTCTCATTATTTAACTAACAATTTAAATATAACATAAATATTATAAATAGGACACTGCAGTGAAAGCGCTGGCGCGTGAGATGAAATGACAACGTCAACACTGCAGGTGAGTGTACATTAGCTTTAGCTTTAGCTCTTCATCTTTTTTAACCATGTTATAACTAGACATTAGCTAAACTGTCAATCAACTGTAGTGGCTTGTAGTTTATAATCCAGGCACGTCAGGAGCGTTTACGTTAGCGTTGTAAACGTGATAGCAGAAATCAGCGGATTATAACTGTCTTTGACAAGCAACCATGTAAACAAACCTCTCTTTCAGTTCATATTGATTTGATCTGAGACACTACTGAGTATAGGCCTAAACGACAGTTTTTCAGAGATGTCAATCGAAGTGTATGTTTAAGTATTTCTTGCTTTCGTTAAGTCATTTTTTGAGTCATTAAGTCATTTAAGCCATTATTTGTTAACGTTTCCTGTAGGCCTGTTTATCTGTCAGTCTACAATTCAAATCAAATCTACACACAGTTGCTGAAATAAAAAGTAGCTAAGCTGTATTTATTTGGAATTTAATCTGAAAATAAAAGAATTGGCAAACAAATGTATGTTCATAGAACTGTTGGCAGGTGATTGACAGTGACAAAGTTATAAGATGTATGCTGAACTACTGAATACTAAAACATCTGATAAATAGTATTTAAAACTGCAATTGCAATTTATCTTGTTTCCCTCAATCACACTCTCCTTTTGATTCATTAAAAAATACATGCACTTTAACATCTAATATCAAATAAAATCACCTGGAAATGAGTTGAGTCGACGTGAACTGAGCACATGAGCATATCTGTCATTTTAGAAAGCGATTGAGCTGGTCACTAAAGCCACAGAGGAGGACAAGGCCAAGAACTATGAGGAGGCGCTGAGACTCTACCAGCATGCTGTGGAGTATTTCCTGCATGCCATCAAATGTGAGTCAACTACATCTGCTTAACATTACTCCAAATTAACTCTAAATGAACCCTCTTTACTTTCGAAGAAATCTCATTGTACGCAGTTCATTGGTCAAAAAGTTTGTCTTTAGAATTTTTCATCAAAACTCTTATTCAAGAATCATGGAAACCTTTGCTCCTTTGTTTCTCAGATGAAGCGCACAGTGACAAGGCAAAGGAAAGCATCCGTGGGAAGTGTATGCAGTATCTGGACAGAGCCGAGAAACTCAAGGAGTACTTGAAAAACAAGGACAAACAGGGCAAGAAACCCGTGAAGGAAACACAGAGCAATGACAAGTATGCTTTTAGCTCTTTTTTGTTCTGCTGAATGGAGCTGATGAATAAAGCCCATTGCTCACAATGATAAACTGTGTGTGTGTGTGTACGCATAGAAGTGACAGTGACAGCGAAGGAGAAAATCCTGAAAAAAAGAAGCTCCAGGAGCATCTTATGGGTGAGTTTGTGTCTTAGGTGTTTTTATTGAGTTAGTGCAAAGGAGTACGCAGCTGCCGTGGTGTGAGTGTGTGATGAAGAGGTGTGTTCATGTGTTCAGGTGCGATCGTGATGGAGAAGCCCAATGTGAGGTGGAGTGATGTGGCCGGACTGGAGGGGGCAAAAGAAGCCCTGAAAGAAGCTGTTATTCTGCCCATCAAGTTCCCGCACCTGTTCACAGGTCAGCCTGTGTGCCATTATAACAGTTCATACTCATTACTGCATAAAAAAAAAAATTGAGAGATTAAAGATATTTATATATGATTAATGTTTTGCTATGCATCATATTCAGTAGAATTAGTTCTTATAGGGCCTGCTTTATTTTTTCTAAATTCCATTTTTTGCATTTTCGTTTTTCTTCACTCCTATTTAAATACATATTAAATTAAATATTATTATAGCACTTTAGTATACTGACCTATGTTATCAATACATTGGCTCTTTATCAGTTGTAAAGATCATATCCAGCATGACCATATTCTACCTCCCTAATCTTACCCAATTCATAAACTTAACAACTACCCTATTAACTATTAATAAGCAGCAAATTAGTGCTTTATTGAGGCAAAAGTCATAGTTAATGGTTTGTTAATAGTAAGAATTGGAGCGTAAAATTAAGTGTGACCAATATTATTAATCAAAAGCATGTTAAATGAATAACAGTCCTGTAACGTATACAATTTCACATCTATTTATTAAAGGTTTAACAAGAATTACATGTTTAGGGCCCTATGAAATGTTTTATTTTTTCACACCATGTTTTATTGTTACCAAATTCTTAGCATGTTTAATTATTTGATGGCATAAAACAGCTTCATTTATTCATGTATTTTTAAAATCCGGTGTATTTAAATCTTTCGTGGTTATCAAGTGAAAACAGTAATTTCATTTATCTTTTAATTTTTTTTATTTTAATTTTTTTTAATAACTTTACTAAAGTATTACGTACATTCATCAACAATAATATATTTCTTGCACAATGTTTACAAGTTAAATTGAACTTTTATTTTAATGGTTTGCTGTGAATACCTTTTCTGTGTGTTTAGTAAACAAAACCTGCCAATCATTCACGCAGAGACACGCAAAACATGCAGGATTCATAATAAACAGTAATTTTGTGGCTAATATTCACAGATTTGTTGATTTAAATTTTTTTATTACTTTATTCAAAGTTCAACAAATTGTGTGGAAATCATAGGGCCCCTATTATTACAGTACAATAAAATATGCCATCAGTGTTTTTTTTTTTTTTACTTATTAATCAAGTTAATCAATTAAATGACAGTAAGGACATTAAAGACAGAGATAAAATAAATAAATACATGTATACACACCTAGATAGATAAACATAAATACCTGTATTTAAATAAATAAATACATAAATAGAGTGCTTTTAAAAAAATTCTATTCATCAGCAAATCCTAAAATAAAATAATAATTATTAAATATATATAAAAAGGATTTTTTAAGGATCATGTGACACTGTAGATATAAAGAGTACTATTGCTGAAAATTCAGCTTTGATCACAGGAATGAATTGCATTTATTTCCCATGACGTGCACATTTTTAAATTATTTATTTTAATGAATTAAGATCATACATTCTGTGTATGTGCTGTGATGCAGGCAAACGCACTCCGTGGAGGGGCATTCTTCTGTTCGGGCCCCCCGGCACAGGTAAGTCTTACCTGGCCAAAGCTGTGGCCACCGAGGCCAACAACTCCACCTTTTTCTCCGTGTCTTCCTCGGACCTCATGTCTAAGTGGCTCGGCGAGAGCGAGAAGTGAGTTTTTGCTCAGTTTTGTTAGACTGTCAGTCTGCGCGAGCTACAGGCCTCACTGAACGACTGCTTTTGAATTGTTCTCCAGACTGGTGAAGAATCTGTTCGATCTGGCTCGCCAGCACAAGCCATCCATCATATTCATAGATGAGGTGGACTCGCTCTGTGGATCCAGGAATGAGAACGAGAGCGAAGCGGCTCGCAGGATCAAGACCGAGTTCCTGGTGCAGATGCAGGGTGAGACAAAAACGCATCCTGCTGAAGAATTAAGGCTCATGTATGAAAGGACAGATAAGCATAATTTCATATTCAAATTTTATTTGTCACATTCAGATAAATACATTTCACTTCATGTCGTACCGTGTATGTATATGAATGTGACAAATAAAATTTGAATTTGAATTTGAAATTATGCTTATCTGTCCTTTCATACATGAGCCTTAATATATGACTATTTATTTCTGGATCTATTTTTTTTAAATAATATGTGACCCTGGACCACAAATTAGTCATAAGGGTCAATTATTTTTAATAATTATAATAATAAAAAAATGAATAAATAAACAAATGTATCTCTGCCAAATAGTGTCCTATCATAACAAACCATACAACTATTAAAAAAATCACTAAACATTTCTTAATATCTTAATGATTTTTGCATAAAAGAAAAGTGGACAAATTTGATCTATACAAAAAAAAAAAATACTTTGTATTTTTAGCTACTTCTGAAAATACACCTGTGCTGCCTATGTGCTCCAGGGTCACACATTTATCTAATAAGTATAATAAAACTTTCATTCACAATTTTTATTAGCATGAACAAATAATGTAACATGTATATAAACTGTAACTTATACTGTAACATATGTATTGTTCATTGGTAGTTAATGATAGTTAACACATGAACTAAAGCTAATCAATGAAACCTCTTATCAAAAACAACAAATTCTCCATCTTGAAAATTTTGGTTGAAAATGTAAATAATTTTGTACGTTTAAGGGGAAGACTTGATGTTACTTGACAATATAAAAGATTTAAATTTAAAAAATATTAAACATTAAAAACTGAAGTATATTTTAAACTTGATTTTAAAAAGGTAGGTAACTCTATATTACTAACCAATCCTACGAGTAAGTACATGTAGTTATTTAACATTACTCTGATCTTTTGGGGGGCAGTCGTGTCCTAATGGTTAGAGAGTGGGAGTTTGAGGTCCGGCAGGAATTGTCTATGTGTGTGTTTATTAACTTCTTATTTTTGTGTGTGTGTGTGTGTGTGCACTTGGGTTAAATGCAGAGCATAAATTCCAAGTCCTTTTCCCTTTCCTTCCCTTCCCTTTTTAAATGTATAATTACATCATAACAAATTTTATTTTAAGGCTTCATTATTACAGTGTAATCATTGAAAATTAATACTAATAAATAATATTACTCAACTATATTTACTTACTGTATAGTTGGGATTATGTTTACTTGCATGTAATTCTGCATAATTACTTCTAATAGATACATAGTTACTATAATAGTAAGTGCATGCTAACGTGTGTAGCAAGGTCACCTTAAAATGAATGCAGCCACATCCAGAGCGATGCAGGACTTTCTCATAGTTTCCTCACAAGCTTTTCTGTCGGGTGAGTGTCTGATGGTTTGTGGGCGTCTCTCTTCTGCAGGTGTTGGGAATAACAATGATGGGATATTAGTTCTCGGTGCTACTAACATTCCTTGGGTGCTAGATGCTGCTATTCGCAGAAGGTCAGTTTGAGAAATGCTTTCAAATAGAAGAGTGCTCATGTTTTGAACTCAAGTAATCTTCCCGCCGGTCGGTGCAGGTTTGAGAAGCGCATCTACATCCCTCTCCCCGAGGAGCCGGCCAGATCCGCCATGTTTCGCCTTCATCTGGGGAACACACCTCACAGTCTGACCGAGGCAGACCTGCGTCAGCTGGCCCGTAAAACAGACGGATACTCCGGAGCCGACATCAGCATCATCGTGCGGGACGCTCTCATGCAGCCGGTCAGGAAAGTGCAGTCCGCCACGCACTTCAAAAAGGTAACCAATCAATGATGCTTCAGTGGCTCCGTTGGCTTTCATACATCAGCCTTAACATGACTTATGTCTGGATCTCTTTTTTTGTTTAAATAAATGTTACATTGTTGGATATTACAAATTAAAGTTAAGGGTTATTAACTTAATTTAACTTTAAGATTAGGGTTGTCTAATAGACAATACATTGGGAAAGTTAATTTATTTACAAACTTTAATGTATTTATAGTCCCTTATGTATTGATTGGAAAAATTAGTTGACATGAACTAACAATGAAAAATGGCAGGTATTAATCTTATGTAATGCTATGATCATTATTTACCGAAACATTATTCAAATCAGAAGTTGTTTCTGTTTGGAAAGTTGGTGACTTGGACTAGCAATGAACAGTTGTATTTTACGAACAATAACAAATAATGTGACGCATGTATTATAGACAGAAATGCATATACTGTAGCTTCATAAATACTGTAACAAATGTATTATTTTTTGGTATTTGTGTAAGGGACAGTACATTGTTTGACAGAATATGAACAAATGTATACAATAGCAGTTGTTTGCTTGGATACAGAAACAAGTTCAATGAGTCTGATTGTTTTTGAGCGCAGAATATATACTTCTGATCGTGGTTACTTAGCTTACTTACTGTACGTGTGTGTGTTTAAAGCATATGTGGTAAGGTAAAAAAATGCTGCTCCTCTCTGCCCGCTTTTCTGAAACGCACTGATTTGTACATGGCTCATCGTTCTGAGAACAGTGCTCTGATTGGCCAGCTATCCTATGCATTGTGACTGGTTGAATAGCGTGCGACGGAAATGTTATGGCCCTTACCATATTTGGAAACTCCCAGCATCTCCACGACAACAATACCACAGCCAGGATAAAACTTTTTTTCTTTGCGTAAATATTTGGCTGGTGTTACACACTGTGACATAGATTTGTGGGGCATGTTTGAATAAGAAGTTTTAGGAGGAAGTGGACTATCTCTTTGGGTATGAGACTTTTCTTTGCAACTTCATGGATCGTATATAAGCACAAACAACTTGTAAGTGTCTAAAAACAACCCCTTTAAATCTTCATAGATCTGGAAGAGCGAGTTGAACGCTTGTTTTTGTGTTCCGTCAGGTGCGCGGCCCGTCTCGCAGTAACAGCTCCATGATGGTGGATGACCTCCTGACCCCGTGCTCCCCAGGCGACCCTGATGCTATAGAGATGACCTGGATGGATGTTCCTGGTGATAAACTGCTGGAGCCCATAGTGTGCATGGTGAGATCAGTCACGTTTAGCTAGTTTAGTTTCACACACACACAACCATTGAAGTGGATAAAAATGGAATATATACATCTGTTCGTGGATACTTACTTACTTACTGTATGTGTGTGTGTGTGTGTGTGTCAGTCGGATATGCTGCGCTCTCTGGCTACCACACGACCCACCGTCAACACAGAAGACCTGCTGAAGGTGAAGAAGTTCACAGAGGATTTTGGACAGGAGGGCTGAAGCACGACACACCACTCAGTCCAGTGTAGCTGACCCAACTCAACCAGGACTATCTACTCTAAACTAACCCGCTGCCCGAGCCAGTCTGACATCCCTAACACTACACCACATCACAGCCAGCAGACTGGAGAGAGCATGAAGCTTGCTGTAAATTGTTTTGTTTACATAATCACATTTGTTGAAGTATTCATATTACGAAGATTTTGTCGGCCGGCCCTTTCTGAACCGACCAACAACATTAGAGCTCTCGCCGATGAGTATTTATGTTAATTTATTCTCCGTTTTTTTTGGATTGTTTTTGAGCGCAGACCAATTTGAGCTTCATCAGTATCTTTTGTGTCCAGCTTAGTCTTGCAGCACTTTACTGTATAAATGTGGTCCGGGTGAATCTTTCAAAGATGTGTCTGGGTCACGCTAAACCTCAAAATTAAACGGCAAAAATATATATTTGAAAAGAAAATTAAGCCTGTTTGGACACAATTAGTCATGTAGATTTTTTTAAATCTCTAAAGTAATTGAGATTTGCTTTCTGTAGTTTCGCGATGCAAAAAATAGGCTTGATTTTCTTTATTCATATTTTGGGTAAAGAAAATTGAGTCAACTATTCAAATGTTCTTTTCAATGACAATGTCTTCTGAGTCTGGGTTTGAAATATGACCTGGCCATGTATTTGATAGACTCACCTATCAACATTTCACTCGTTTAAAAGTTCTGATCCAAGCAGATGCATTGTAAAAATGAAGTGTTTCAGCTGTCATTCATTTTGAAGGATAACCTTAACCTCATCTGATAAAAAAAAGACTTTTAAAAGAGTTTGTGCAGCTGTATTTACTTGCCTATCCACACTGCTTCAGACGGATAAACCTTTTGACAGCGGAACGCTGTGAAGAAAATGTGCAGGAAATAAACAATGTACCTATCCCAATATCAATCCTATGTGCCTCACAAAATCAGCTCAGTATTTTACTGATATTGTTTCTTTGCTAAAATTTTTTGTCACATGAATCATAAATTGATGAGGGGTCTAAAGGCAATCATCAGCCATTCCCTGCTGAGGAAAACTTCCTAATCTCTCAGAGGATGATTACATTTAATCTGAGGACTGTCCAGACAGAAGCCGGCTTCATCAGCTACTTTTCAAGCTCATTCTATACCACTGGTTCAATAACTCATTTTCCCTTATTCAAGACCCTTAACCCATGTCTTCACAACTAACACAAACCTGGTATTCAAGGACGTCAGAAAAATGCCAGGACCATTACATTTGTATGAAATCCATATCAGATCCTATAACTGGCGTTGAAATTTCGATTGCCTTCTCAGTTAGACAAAAAAACAAACATATTTGAAGTATTTTGAATGGTAAGTCAGATACTAAGCAGATCAAGCCCATAATCAACATACAAAGGTGATATTTTTATACAAATGTTAGCATTTATTTGTATTATTTACAATGTATCTCATGTCTGCAAGACTGAACTTTAATTTGCACATATCCTTACAGTATAAGTACATAAATGTCCATTCGAAGAGTAAAATACATCTGTGACATCATCAGGCAGCAGGAGGTCATACTTTGCTTCTTTTGGACTGGTTTTCTGTCGCAGATCCTCCTCGCTTGTTTCTGTGGTGAGGAAATGTGGGCATCAGCTCTGGTTCACAAGCTGTAGAGTGAAAGAGTCAGAAACTCAGCTTGAAATCACATCTCATATATACTGTTACAGAGAAGAGTGTAAAACTAATAAAGAAAATAAGCCTGTACTTACGCAAGGGCTTCTCCTTAAAGTAGGAACTATCTATACAATCTTTTGCTGTGGCTCTGTAAGACAAAATACATTTACATTAAAATAAATGCTCATAAGTGCAAACAGCCATAGATGTTAAAAGCAGGATTTTTGGCTACAAAAATTATTGTAGTACTTAACTATCATAAAACAGTATGCAATAATAATGTATTGAGTGCAAATTATAATTTCAATAGGGACCAAAATGAAAATGACTGGCTGATGCCGAACAAGATGAAACAATGATGAAACTGAACATGTCTTTTTGTGTGTGTGTGTGACAATTTTTTTTAACCACTGCATGAATTAAACATCCAAAATGCACTACTGTTTTGTCTTCCTTTTCAAAGAAAGCAAAAATTAATTTACAAAACATCAATTTAAAAATATTTAACACTTTTTTTGTCTAGTAGACATTATACTAACAAAGTTAGTAAAATAATATTTTTTGGCCATTTTTGAGACCCCTTTCTTGAATCAGGCACGCCATTTTTACAAATAAATAAAGCCTTGCTGAACAGAAGAGAATTGTTTTAAAACATCAGAAAATATCACAGATCCCAATTTGAACACCTATTATTATTATAATCAGAAGACTGCTTTTTGTTGACAGCAGATTTATAAATGATTATCATTAAGAATTTGGGAAGTTGTTGTCATAGACGCTGTCAGAGCTTACAAGTAATGATTCATTCTTTCACACTGCAGACGTGTTTGCTCCAATTGTCAATTCAGTGCTTTCCTAAATCTTGCTTTAAATTAAACAGAATCCTCCTTGAGACAATATAAGCACCTCCCCATACAGACTTTATTTTCAATGTTCTAGTAATTTTTTTTTATTTTTATTGAAAATAAATGCTTTTCTGATTTAAAACTAAATTTGAATAGAAAGGGTGAAAAAGTTTTCGCATTCGAACTCGGTTTGATCACGTTAAAAATGACTATGGCATGCGCTTCACCATCTATGCCACAGGACGCACAACAGTCTTTTCTGTCATTGGTGGGCGGAGTTAGTCTAATTTGCCTCTCCAATTAGTGTAAATAGACACTACTTATCTTTATTCATTTGTGACAAAAGCTTTTCATCTAATGTTCGCAATACATTAAAAACTAAACAAACCGGACTGTGCCAGTGTTTTACCTGCGCTGTGGGTTGTACATGAAGAGCAGGTTGAGCAGTCTCAAACCAGCTTCTGATAACCAGGTGAACTTGTTCTTTAAGTTATTGTAGGGCTGTTTCCTCAGACTGTACTGGCCGACCAACGGCAGGCGCGAGAAGCCCTAGAGTTCACAAAAGACTCTGGTTAACCTGCATCCGACCTTCTCTCTAAACACAGAACAAAACACAACACTTTTCACTCTAGCATCTGACGCTAAAGCTGAGCTCGTACCGGCCAGATGCTCTCATTAGGTGTCCCCAACAGCTGCACGATCAAATCCACCTGCTGGATCTCTGAGGCTCCGGGCAGAAGAGGTTTGTGGGCTAGAAGCTCGGCAAAGATACAGCCCACGGCCCTGCATGAGGAGAACAGATATCTGTTCATGAAGAGCACATGAACACACCGCCGGACTCCTGCGACATGTTTCTGTGATATATCAATGTCTCACTAAACCGATGACAGAGGATCTACAACTTAGGCTTTAAAAAGTCTAAACCTTAATCTATAGCAAGCAGGTCATTGAGGTTGATGGGCTTCTCCAGAGAGCGATTCTGTGCTGGGGAGAGGGCTCAAAAATAATAGAGAGAATCACAGTCTAACGTTGATAGTGTTTCTGCGCTGCTCGATTATTGCTTACACTACAAGTCAAAAGTTTTTTCAAAGAATTCTCTTCTGCTCACCAAGTCTTTATCCGATCCAAAATATAGTAAAAGCAGTAAAATTGTGAAATATTTTTAGTATTTGAAATAACCCCTCTTGAAAAAAACAGCATATGCTGGTTAGGTATGTTTTGAAGCTGGGATGCTGGTCTGACCAGCTTAAACCAGTTTTCTATTTATATCTTTACTCCAGTCAGTTTTTAACGTCACATGCTCCTTCAGATATCACACAAACACATTGGTTTTTGTGATTTATGGGGACTCTCCATAGGTGTAATGGTGTTTATACTGTACAGACTGTATGTGGTGTTGCCCTACTCTGACTCTATATATATATATATACATATATATATATATATATATATATATTTATACATGAAAAACCTAAAAAATTTAGCTGTGTTTTTGAACAGCAAATCAGCATGAATATTTCCTGAAGGATCATGTGATCATAATTTTTTTTTATTTGAAATCACAGGAATAAATTAAATTTTAAAATATATTCAGATAGAAAGCAGTTATTGTAAAAGGTGCAAATATTTCACAATATTACTGATTTTGCTATATTTTGGATCAAATAAATGCAGACTTGGTGAAAGGAAGACACTTCTTTAAAAACACACATACTACAAATGACTTACCAAAACCTTTTGACTGGTAGTGTATGTCTTACCATTCCCTCTCTGTTTTTCAGCTCTGTCTTGAGTAATGTGTAAAAGATAATCTGACTGCGTAAGACTTTATTCTAGTGCCGTTCCTCCAGTTCTCACCACATGTCCAGGGCGGTGGTCTGCGTCTTGGTCCCTAGGAGGAGCTCTGGGGCTCGATACCTGTGAAGAAAACATTGTCAGTAATGGAAAGAGGGATTTGAAGGATTAGCAGGATGATAGAGACACTAATCAGAATGAAGTTCATCTGCTTACCACAGCGTGACTACTCGAGGAGTCATGGGCTGTAACGGGATACCGTAAACACGCGCCAAGCCGAAGTCAGCTGCGAAAAACAAAACAAAACAAACAAACAAAAGAATAATTTTATATATATATATATATATATATATATATATATATAATGCAAGCCTGATTTCAAAGCATTCAATTTTTTCACACTGCACCATTATTAATTATTTACTTATTAAATCACATTTTTTCTCATGATTTCATTATAAATCACCAATGTTTTAATTTATGTATTAAAATGTATTATTATTTACTTTGACTCACCTATTTTTACACAGCCCTTGTCTGTCATCAATAGATTGGAAACCTTCAAATCCCTTTGATAAAAATCACCAGTAAGAATTAAGAAAACTCATTATGCGAAGTTCATAAATGTGGGAAGGACTATTTATTTCGGGTCATTCTGTGTCAAATCAACCATATTTCAAAATAATTTTTCTATTTTATTTTAAAGAAACAGACATGTATATGACACTTTTTCTTCAGACATTCTGCTTTAAATGCAATAAGCATAAGCTGTAAATAAAGTGACCAACACTTTTTTGCAGCCACTAAAAATATGTAAATATTCAAAAATCTGGACATAGAAAATTACTGAGATCCCCCATATCTCTGGGACTGAATGATGTAGGTCCTTGATAATGAAGATTCCAAAGGAAAAGCTTATTAAGAACTAAATTATAAAACTATATTACAAACTTGTTAATACTTACTTAGTATTTAGGCACACAAACTGTGGAAAAATATTGTTTATGACACTCAGGCAGGTAAGAAGGAAAATATAGGACTAAATTTCTAGTTTCAACTTTCCAGAAATATGATACTTATTTTCTTTTAAAGGGGAATGTCTGAAGAACAAATAAATGAGTAGAAAATTTACTCCTGGAGCCATATTAAAATTCCAATATTTGCACAGCTGAAGACACGTTTTAGTGATGAGAACAAGCCTGAATGAACACACTCTGACCTGTGAAGAATGAAGTTGTGATGTAAATATGCCAGTCCTTTAAGCAGCTGAAGAACTATACACTTCACCTGTGCAAAGCAAGCAAAATAATACAATAACGTAAATAATAGTAAAATATCCTTCCAATTGAATTAAATGCATATATTAGTTTAATCGGTAAAAAAAAAAATCTGTTTTCAATGAAATGTTGGAAAGCAAGCGAGGTTGTACTGGTCTTATTTTAAATACACAATGGAAGTGCTGATGACTCATAACGAATGGTTGGAACAATACAGTAAAGCTAAAACATTCTGGAACATGTTATTCAAAGTATTTAAAATATCGCCCAATCAATTGATGAATTAATAATGACCTGTGGCCAGTTGCATGTTTAGACACTATGTTAAGACTCTGACTTAAGAACCAGGTTTACCAACTATCAGTTGCCAAGAGGTAACCAGTCTTACTTTTGCAATCCAAATATGACAAATCTATCTTTTCATAACTGAATTCTTGTCTAAAGAGTTTATGCAACAGTGAGGTCTTATCAAAGCTTTACAAACATCCTCAGCCTTACTTTACGTTTCTGTTCTCTAACAAAATTTGTCAATGCATTATATGAGAACAGCTAGGCATATCAAAAACCTTTAATAACTTTCACGTTTTGGGGGGAAATTTCAAAATGTAAGAAATTCTTGTAGGGCAAAAATTTAAACCACAAGTAAACATTTGACTCTGTAGATGCTTGGATGCTCTGCTTAGACTTTGAAACATAACTCCACTAATCTACTACACACACACATATATATATATATATATATATATATATATTTATATAAAGTCTAAACACTTTGTACTTTTTGCCTGTCTGTCTGCTCCAACAAATACCGGATCACAATCAATTTTGATTCTGATTTATAAAATATAATTTCAGACTGAATATGAGGGCATTGGTCAAACACACCTGAGCTTCAGAGAACGGCGACTGCATGTTCTCCAGCAAACTGGCCAGATCCTGCTCACAGTAACTCATCACCAGAAAGAGGCTGACATTAAAAATAATAAGGCATTATGAAGACATGGTACAACAAGACTTATTCATACATTATATCTGTGAATATACATTTCCTCTCCGATATACCTCTCCAAATGGCTTCCCACCACCACTTCTTTCAGCTCCACAATGTTTGGGTGCCTCAGTCTGAGCAGCAAGTTAATTTCCCTCAAACTGCTGATTGGAATCCCTAAACACAGATACACAAAATAGATATTTCTCTTTCTACAGATAGTCAGTTGGTATATTAACAGATTGTCAAGCTCCAACAAAAGAGCAGCATATAATAAACCCATCACTTGTGTGCCGCACTCCAAATGGTTACATTTTTTGTGCAGACACACATTTTATATATTAAAAATCTTGCCTTTAGTCTTGACTGTCTACATGTTCACTCACACTTCCGTATTAAATCCTCTTCTCAATGTTATCAACTCATCACTTTCCAACACCAAAGCGTTTCCAGCTGGCAGTTATCAAGTTTTACCCACACAGCTTGATCCTGGAGGATTAGTTAATTATGTCAAATGTTCCATTTATACTGAAAATACTTGGAAAAGCAGTGGCATGACATTCAACTATGCTTATCTTTGCAGAGAAATAGCTTCAGTGAAGCGTTCCAGTCAGGATTCAGACCTTAATATAGTAACAGTGGCTGTGCTTTTTAAAGTTGGAAAAGACCTGCTCTTATCATCTGACCAAATCTCCCTTCTAGTAGCCTAATGCCACAACATTTTGTCTTGAGAATTATGCTGGCACAATGACCACCTATATGATAACTATCAGTTTGTTTGAGCAAATGAATAAATGTCAGACCAAGCAAGTTAAGCATGGAGTGCCACAAGGATTGGAATTAGGTCCTCAGCTTTTTCACTGTATCCGCTTAAACTGAGCGAGATTATCAAGAAACTTGGAATGACTTAAAAACATGTGATGCTAGAAAATAATTAGTTATTTTATTATCTCTACACTGGCTACCTCTGAGATGGGTTCTCAACTTTAAATAATGACTTACAGAGCCTTGAATGGCCTCGCTTTGCAAGACTTATGCAGTACATCTATCATTATATAATCCATCGTAATCACTACAGGTGCAATTCCGGCTTATTGATAGCACACTTGGTACCGCCTTGTTCAGTATCAACTCTGTTACTAAATATTGTTGTCTACAATCATAACCGGTGCTACATGACTGTTGTAGCTAAACAAATACTCTTCTGCTCCCCTCTTTTTACCACGTGAAGGTCAAACTGCTGCTATTCCCAAAGTCAAGTCAAGTCATCATTATTTATATAACATTATTTATCAAACTATGTCTGCCTAATCTGTAAAACCAACATAAAACTCAAAGACAATATGGGAAATAGTGTATAGCCAGAGATTTTTTTTTGTTGCTGGTCACAGTCACCTCTGGCCTGCTCAATGAGGGATTAAAAGACTACTTGCAGCTCTCTGATAAAAATACTTCAACCTCTAATCTTATACCAAGAAATTGGTTATTTTCTATTACAGTGATGAGAGATATCACATAGCAATCCACTCTGTAAAGCTGCTTCGAAGCTGTGTTATTGTCAAAAGAAAAATATACCTGATTGACTTGAGTACATGTAAGAATCTTTTTTCTTTTTTGTATGTGAACAATTACTTTTGGATGGATGCAATTTTATCTTTAACGGACATGAAGAAAGCAAACTTTCCAGTGAACAGCAACTGCCACTGGAGGAAAAGAGTGACAAACATGTCTGCTTTCCGTTTAAAGATTCAACTGACCATCTTTCTCTTTATCCATTCGCACTTTCTTCAGGGCAACAATTTCATTTGTCCTTGTATCACGTGCTCGGTCTGTAAATCACAAATCAATGAATAAATTAATCAAGAAATGTAAATCTGCCCTGCTAAAAAAACAAAAACAAACAAACAAACAAACAAAAAAACCCCACTATAATAAAAACCATCAGAGAAATTCTAATAATTACCCCTACAAATACTATTACAATTCATCATCTTTTGACCATTAAAAATGTTTTTGGGACATAGCCCACTAGTATTTAGTGGTTTTAACAAACCACAAATATAAGGCAAAAAGTTATACATTATGGGCCGGTTTCCCGTACAGGAATTAGATTAAGCCAGGACTAGACCTTTGCTAATTTAGGACATTTAAGAG
>JAUCMS010000055.1:12127786-12137857 GCA_032357445.1 Enteromius radiatus
CCTCTCTCATCTTTTTAAGTGGGAGAACTTGCACAATTGGTGGCTGACTAAATACTTTTTTGCCCCACTGTATATATAGGGTCTTAATGAAAAATCTATAACATACTTTGGTTGAAAATTCTCAATGGTAATGTATAAAACACCTTCTTTACCTCTTTCAGACTCTGTTTTCAGCAAGCCATTCTAGTCAATGTTGCTTTAATGCTAATGAACTCTGCTGACCCCGCCCCTCTCTTCCTTGAAGTTAGGAGCAGACTGTAAACTTCAGCTGTGAAACTGGCAAACTAGCATATTATTTATATTATATATTATTTGCAAAGATTCATAAAAACCTTTATACTCACTTCTTCTGCAGATGAAGCTAGATCTTGAGTAAACATAGACGCATTTATGCACATCGGGTATTCCCTTCTAAAGTCAAAAAGTAACATTAATCCTTTGCTCAGATGTCGGGAGTAAATGACGACTGTGATATTCATTATTACATCCAACAACAATACCTCAATGGTGAGTCCACACAATGACAGACTGATGACAGCTCACTCAGGGCGGGGCTAATTAAAGACGGCCTTGTCAATCAAAAGTCAAGGGAGGGGCCATTGCAGAACTATGTCATTCTACCTGGAATCTCAGAACAGGCTTAAGGGGATTTTAAAACAGGGATTAAGAAAAGCACTGCATGGGTGGATTTTTTTTTCTTGTTAAAAGATGGATGTGTACACAATTAGTTTTCTGTAACATGATATTGTAATGCTTTACTTTTAAAAGTAACATATTGGTCTTTAGAGAGAGAGGGATGGATAATTGTTGTACCCTCTTGAAACAGGACAGAGCTTGAGCAGCCATTCAGTTCTGCAAAGTCTGGGGTGTCAAACTCAGCCCTGCAGAGTTTACTTTTACCTACTCCAACACACAAATCAAGCAGATTTGAAATGAAGCCTGAAAGACGTGATTAGCTGGATCAAGTGTGTATTTAAGTGTGTATTTAATGGGGTTGGTGATAAACTCTGCAGGGCTGCAGCCCTCCAGGAGAGGGTTTGACACCTCTCAATAATGTGAAATTTAGCCCCTGGAATATGAATTTTATCAGAGTAAATCCAGGCAAAATGTATATTTTACCCCCTTGGAGAGCAATTCAGTTGAATTCAATCAAAATGTGATTGGGCTAGTTTCAAGTAGCAATTGGGCATGTGAAAACATGAAAAACACAACATTATTGTGAAAACCTGGCAACCCTGCAGCCATCACCTGTCTAGACCTCATTAACCAGTGGTACATGTCATGTTTCTCTCTCAGGGACTGTTTCATAACTACAAAGCCATAACCAATTCCATGCTGTCACAAATCATCTCATCGCTGAAGAATGAGGACTGCTAATTCATTTATTTATTCATCCTGAATACCATTATGCCACTCAGGAATCTGCAGCACTGATAAGCAGCTTATCAGTCTCATGAGTGCTATTATATAAAACGCAGGACAAAAACTGCTGTGGTCAAAACGGTTTGCATTTCATTACTTGTTGGCATGACAACTAACCACGATGACACATGGGGTTATAGAGGAGAGGCAAGGTCTTTATAAATGCGCTTGTTTGCCTGTGTAGATTTTTGTGAAGTGGTGACATCATTTAGCCACTGAAGCATCCTTCTCATACTGTATGAAATATGAAGAGTGAAACACTGAGTGTGCTTACTAATGATGCAGCGAGTAAAATGTTTTTTTTTTTTCTCTCGGTTTTAGCTGTCATAATCATCACCCGCATTCTGTGTGCTTTTCCCGTCTGTGTTATAATCTCAAACTGTCCTATTTCTACTGTACGTTTCCATTTAGTTGCTTAGCAACAATGTACTGCCAGAGGAAAGTCTGGTGATAAGAATTACTGGTTCATTTGAAAAAGGACATTTCATATAGAAATTATATATAAAATATTAACCTTTTAAGTCAAATAACTTGACTGAAAAACATTTAGATAAAGAAAAATTCAAAAATACATTTAAAGCTTTAAATGCATCTATTGAAATTTATTGCAATCCATAAAACTCCAAAATTGTGGAAAGTTTCCTCAAAATAATTGAATATGCAACTTTATGCTTTTTATGTATTTTTAAATTTAAAAAATAAAGGTAGAGGGAGGAAATACTTGTCTTTGCTGAAGTGGACACAGTTTCTGAATCTTGCAGTTTCCGTCATGTTGTGTAACTTAAAAACACTCCAGCTTTTGTTTATTTCACTGCTAAGCTGCTAACATTCACATGCATAACAATGCATATGCACAACTACAAGCAATTGAAGCAGCTCAAATACAGAGAGGTAATGTAAAGAATGGGACTGAGACGAACGGATCCATTTACGGGCTTTATTGAAATACATGATCAGGCAGACGGGGTCGAGAAAACAGCAAACAGCATAAATGAAGGCAAGACACAAGGGAACAGACATTTTCAACATAAAAGTCCACAACTGACTAGAAGCCTTCCAGGGACGGTGCAGACGGCAGAGACGCTCTCCAGGTCAGAGCAGACAGCGCAGGTGTCCGTGGCCATGACAGGGCAGGACGTGGCCTCAGAAATGGCTTCCATAGCCATGACAGGGCAAGGCGAGGGTTCTTCTGGCCGTGGCGGGGTAAGTCGAGAGTGAAGCAGCCTCCATAGCCGTGTCATGACAAGGCAAGGGCTCAATGTTGCGAACTGATAGTCCTGGGGGTTGTGCAGCCACCAGCGGAACCTCTGGGGACTCTACGACGTCAGCCGACACTTCCAGGGTCAGTGCAATCACCGGCAGAATCTCCAGAGGGTCTACAGCTTTAGCCAAAACCTCTGGGGTTTGTGCAGCCATCGGCGGAACCTCCAGAGGATCTATGTTCTGAGCCGATACTAGTGATTCTGGGGTGGACTTGGGAACACACTCATGGGGAAATGGAGTCTCTGACTCGGGCTTGTGTGTAGATGGGGTCTCTGGAGCACAGTGTGCAGCCCACACACAAAATGGTGATGGCCATGACCATGACACTTAGGAGATAGTGACAGTTCCTAAGATGGTTCGTGCAGAAATCCTCATGAAGATCAGCTGAAGATTGACATTTTCAACATAAAAGTCCACAACTGACTAGACAGGGTAAAACAAGCAGTCCGGGGTTGCTGGCCAACGTAAATTATATGTAATATTCACATAGGTACGTAATATTTGCAAGAAGCTCTTGGATGTTCTAGTTCTGACAGTTTTGATCAGGCTGCATGTTTCTTAGTAAAAGCTAAACTCATGTTCATTGTTCATTGTCTGCCTCTTGATTTCACTAACAGCTCAGAGTACAAAAGAAGAAAATAATATATTTAAATAAATTTTTAATAATAACATGTCGTTTCTGTGACTGAGAGTTGGTGTTTACCCCATGCATTTCCACACTGGAACAGAAGATGGATGTCCTGAAGCACATTATATTCCCTTAACACATGAGAAATGTATGCGCGGATGTTTTAGTGTGATGTGTTTATGTGTCCCCAGCCCCTTTCTACCCACCCACCAACCCACACACATCACGATGCTTTACAAGACCTCATCACTAACTCTACTAACTCTACAGAGACAATGTTTAAAAGATGGAGCATTATATAAATATGTTCACTGGTTCACTTTGACTCCTACTGGTCAGTTGCGGAATTATGTGGACAAATGTTTTTATTAATAGTGTCTATTTGTTGGCAGAGGCTATTTGTACTAACTTAGCATAGATGATGCAAGCTTAGCACATTTCTCTTGTGTTAAAAAAACTAGTTTGCTCCCTTTTTCACATCTCTTATCACATTAAAAAGGGATTAATTCATTTATTATTTATTTAAGGAAATTAGAAAAAAGTAGAAAAAGTAGGGTTAGGTTTGTAGGGACGTTTTATTGTCCCGATAAGGCAGCATCCATTAATAATACTAATGAACAAATATATATAATTTACACTCGATACTTTATTATTGCAAACTGTTTAACGTAGTCTGCTACAATACAGAGGTGCAGATATTTGTCACTATTTGCAATAAACAGCAGATAATGCTGCTATTTGTACATATGTATGTAGAGTATGTATGTAAATAGAGTCTGTTGTTATTTTCACTTAATTTAAATATCATACATTGCTATTTAAACCTTAGTGCAAATAGCTGCTGCCAATAATAACACTAGATCATCATGTAGGCTATATTGACTAATGACCCAGGTAAGTGATTTCATGTCTTTTAAATGTATTAAGTCGTCATTGCTTTCTTCTCACATAAACTTTAAAATGTGAAAAATTGAAGAAGTTCAACTTGCCCGTTTAATAACTTATTTAGCTTGTAATAAATGACCACACTTGGTGTAGGCGACCTGATCACCCCGTCGGGTTTATTTTGTGTGGTTATGACTGGAGGATTCTACATGATCCCTTACATAATATGAGAGAGAGCGATAGAGAGAGAGACACACACACACACAGAGAGAGAGAGAGGCAGGAGTGAGTGAATGTTTCTCTTCTCACTCATTCTGTGCTCTCGTCTGCTGTGGTTATCATGGACATGCTGTCTTCATATCAGCAGGTAAAAAAAATATATCTTCCTCTGTGTTGATTAAGCTTGTATTTTAGCTTCTGCTGAATGTTTCGCTCTTTGCATACTGGCTTTATTTTGTCTGCATTCTGTGTTTTGTTGATCAGTAGCTCCGTTAGATTTTTTACAAAGTCAAATATATTTAATTTAGCAGTTGTACAAATCTATTACAAGAAGTCCACATGCATGCAGTCTACTTGCCACATTAAGAGTAATTGCCTAAATTTAGTAGAAGATGACTACCACAAACATAAAACAGTCTAAAGAGTTTTGCTTAAATACATATTTTTACTGGAAGACAAGGTGAAAATACATATTGCTGTTGTGTTGCTAATATTTCTGCACAGCACTGTTGAGATTTTGCCAACTGAATGAATTTGCTGGTTCTGGAGCTCAGATGGACCGGAAGTTTGAAGGAGTGGTGTGACGGAAATGTAAAATTTAATTAAATTTGTGATAGCAAGGTCGGGACGCCAATATTTTTTAACAAACCCGATCTATTAAGCAACGTAAATGCAACAAAAGGCATTGTAAGACCGCTGCATGATTAAGCTTAAAATTAAACTGCATTAAATAGAAACTGAATGAATGTGATAATGAAGCACATTTTCCAGTGTTGATTTGTAACAGAGCCGAATCTTTGGCGAACACACAGAGGGCATCATAAATAGGGGTGTTTGAAAGAGTTGCTGCATATATTCTCGTTTCTATTAATTAATGTGGTTTCTTTGATCCTCCTCCACATTCACTGCCTCATTTCATCCCTTCACTCCATTTTCAAAGCGTTCTCTCTTTCGCCCACACAGCACATTGTTGTACCTGCCAATTCGCAGCACCCACACACACTCTCGCCCACTAACACCCAGCCACACTAATGCAGTGGTGCCCCGAGCCCACACACATACATTAGCAGCAAACCACCATAACACATAGGGCCAAAGATGCCTTGAGTGCTGATAAGCTCACCCTGAACTTTTGCACAAGCATGCATACATTTTGTGATGTCAAACGAGTGCTGTTGTATTGAATATAAGTGACCTAGTCAGACTACAGCTCTTATAGCTGGGCTGATATTCTGTATAACAGCACAGCAGCACGTGTGAGATGTTTTCTATTTTAATATACTTTATAATACAATTTATTTCTGCGATAAAAAAACTAAATTTTCAGCATCATTTAGTGTAACATGATCCTTCAGAGGTCATTCATGTGGATTTATTAGTAATGTTGAAAAACATTTGTTCCTGCCGATACTGTTCCAGGATTCTTTAAATAAAAAGTTAAATACAAAATAGCATTTATTCAAAATATACACAACCGTTATTCTTTCTTACTTTCTGGAAACAAATTAATACTTTAATGTGTGTGTTAAAAATGATAATAAAGGCTTATGCTTTCAGAAAAGATTTCTGTTATAAAGAGAAAGTTCTTTTTTTTTTGCTAATTTTTTTTTTAGGGTCTCTTAAATTGTTGCTTATTGGCATTCACATTACTAGAATATCAGCCATTTATTAGTAGTAATTAAGCACATATTAATACTATTATTCTGTATTATTCTACACATCTCTATTCCTACCCACTACCAAAATTTAACTACTACCTTACTAAATAATAAGGAGGAATTTTTTGAGGGAAAAATAATAGTTATCAATGAAAAAAGTGTTCCCTTTTCTAAACTATTGTAATTTTTTTTATTAACAAAAAAATATTTAAAAATTATCAGATGTTTAAAAATAAAATAGACATAGAAGTGCAACCTTATGAGACGTGGCAGGCACAGGCCCACATAAGAACAGCTAACTCGAGGGACTAAGCAAGCTCATGATACAAATACAGTTACACTTTTCGCTTATGCAAAACACTTATCCAAAATGCAGAGACCCTTTCTATACCTCAAGCGTTTGCCAAAAACTTCATTTAAATTAAGGTCTTAAAAGTCTTTTCTTGACCATTTGTCCTGTTGTCGGAAGTAGTGTGAGTGAATATGGGACATCAATCTACTCTTGGCACTTTTGATGTAACACTCGCGTTCAGTCTAGTTTTCCACATCCACGAGCGGCATAAAATCTGCAAACTATGGGAGTGAAATGGCAAAGTTAGTGTGGGGGTGTTGATGCAAATGTGATGTCACGTTGTGGAGAAAGAAGACAATTAGCTGTTTTGACTGCCTGCTTTCATTTTCCTGCAATAATTTGTGACTCATTTAAATGAACCATTAAGAAACATTCATTTGAAAATTCAAAGCAAAATATTCATTTCCACAAACAAATTAATTGACATGAACCAGAGAATTTCATTTTAACAAAAAAAAAAAAAAAACTAAGACTAACTTAGGATTTTTCTCTGTGTCATAACAGAGACCTGAACAGAATTTACACAGACACAATCTGAGCTGTTATTCAGTGAAAAACCAAGAGAGCTGCTGCTATATCATATGAAGTTCATGAGGAGGTGGCTGTAACTAAACTCACAGCTGGCAACCCTCACAGCAAAAACACTGGCAGAGCCGTTACGAGCAAACCTGCCTATGTTGACTAAGAAAGAAAACTCAAAAGAGGCACTGTTTTGCTGTATACTTCCCAGAAGAACTAATTTCATACAGCATGAAACATGTCACAACTAGAGCTACTCTACATTGTGCCAAAGGATAAAATGATACAAGTCTTTGAATCCCTGGTCTAAACCCATTGTGATAATGCCTCGCTTAAATCAACTAGAAATCAGTGTTAAGTTGTGTTTAGAACACTGTTTCAGAACAGTTCAACACAATAGTAATAACAACACAAACATAATAGAGTGTGTTTTAGTGCATTTATGGACAACTGATTTCTGTACCTGACAGAGCAGTCTCTGCTGGCTGTGCACATAGACTATAAAGTGGAGCAATTCTAACTCTGCAAGGACAGTCTGGTGCATCTGACTCACAACCTTTAAGTAAGTTACGTTTTCTTATTGAAAGAACCTCCTATTCAAACGGGAGTTTTGAGCAGTGAACAGTAGTGCTTGTTTGTCGTTTCTTCAATCATGAATGCCGACATGGTGCTATGTTTATGAGTCGCGATGCAATGCGTAAAAAGAGAGTACTAAGTCTCAACTGGATGCAGCAAATGCCTCGTTTGTAATGGCTTTTATTGTTTTTGTTTCATAACGCCAAGGCATGGCATCACATTATGGTAAGGGGCGTAACATTTCTGCCAAACGCTTGAGGTATCTGGCCAATCACAGTGCAAAGGATAGCTGGCCAATCAGAGCACACCTCGCTTTTTTAGAACGATGAGCATTGTACAAATCGACCTTTTTCAGGAGTCGGGGCTTAGAGGAGAAATAAAGATGTATTGTATATAGTAAGTTTTTTTTAAAATCTTAAACCACATAAACACATTGCTTTACACCAAATACACAAAACAATGTTCTTTTTAGCTACATCATATGACCCCTTTAATAGCTATACAATGCCTTGTGCACTAGAATTAGATAACATATTCAGTGCCCAGATTTCCTTGAGGTTTCATCATCGCTAAAGCCTTCATCTCGCAAGACGATAAATGTTGCAGTTTTACCAATCAGCAGCCACGGTTACATTTTATTTGAATTTTGCCTCAATAAACTTGTAATTCGCTACTTATTAATATTTAGAATGGTAGTTGTTAAATTTAGATATTGGATTAGGAGTGTGGAATATGGTCATGCTGAAAATAAGTACTAATAAATTGGCAACATGTAAATAATAGACATGCTAATAAGCAACTAGAGTGAGAGTTGGTCCTCATGCCAAAGTGTTACCTATACAAGGTTAGGCCAGGTTCTTCTGTTTATTTCATTCCTAACTTCTCCTCAATAGCTTGCCTCCTAACGGACGTGACACAGAATTGACAGGACAAAAGTGGACTGAAGAGTGGACAAAAGAGTGGTGTGGACTGGGCTTCTGAAAGCACCAGGCCTTCATGCCTCACACTTTCAACAGACCCTTCACCCTTCAGACAGGTTCATCCCAAACTGGACTTGGAGCAGCTCTTTCACAGACGATACGAGGTAAGGAGCTACCTGCGATAGTCATTAGCCATTAATTGTCCCCTGAAGCAACGGCACAGCAATAGAAAGATCATTAAGTTGCATTAAAGTCCTTTCCTGGAGCCGAGGTATTACCTCAGGAAGGATTACAAGTCACCAATTCCTCTACCATGCCAACAATGGTCAAAATGATCATTTTTATGCCAAAAATCATTAGGATATTAATTAAAAATCATGTTTCATAAATATATTTTGTTTTTTTGTTTTTTACTGTAAATATAATCTCAGTACAGATGAGGAAATCACAGCACAAAAGTAACAATGCATTACTTTCTATTAAAAGTAATTTCTACAGAACTATTTTACAGTGTAACCCAGTGTAACCCCAAAACCAATAGGGAGACATGAAAAATGCACAATTTATATGAGATTATATAAACAGTTCTTCCAGTATCCTCGAGTGATCCTTGCTACTCTCACTCTTCTGACAGAAACTTGTACTACAGATATCTTCTTCCATTAAGCTGTCCAAAATTTTGAGTCTCCTCTTTGAGCAGCAAAGCGGAGAGCTCGCCCTTTTGTGAAAGCATGCCAAACAAATTTCAGCCAGATATGATTTGGTAATTTGATGGTGTTGTACACTTGAATCTTAAATGATCTTTGCTTGTGTTGTTGGTAAAATGGTCAGAGCAGTCTATGGTATAAATATAGATGTTTCACCTGTTTCTGCAAACACTCATGCTACAAGCATTTTTTAAATGTGATTAATCAAACAATCAATCACATTTATTTATATAGAGCTTTTAATGAGCAGATTGCAGCAAAGCACTGCACATTATCAAATATGAGAATAGAGTGATGGTAACGTATAATGATGAAATGATACTATTTATTTATCACGTGCAGAGACAGTCTAAATGATGATAATCACTAGAAATTAGGTGCCCACTACTAAGCAAGCCAGAGGTGACAGCAGCAAAGAACCAAAACCCCATCTGTAAGAGAATGGAGAAAAAAAAACCTTGGGAGAAACCAGGCTTAGTTGGGGCCAATTCTCCTCTGGCCGGACACCCAGCACCTAATTTCCAATTAAATATTTCCTGACTGGAAATCCTCACAGATAGCATTTTTCTCTAAGAAGGAATGTAATTGTGAGGATACTACCTTTTCTAGTATCTTTGACAGAAAGAGAGAGGGGTCAAGTTGCTTTTTTTTTTTATGAGAGGCTTAGTAATAGACAATAATTGTAATATAATAGTAATAATAATAGACAAAAGAGGATCTATGACTTCTGGAAGTAGCTCTTTTAATAGTTTAGATGCACTGAAAAAAATGACTCTTTGAACTTACTTAATTTAGTTATGTAATCATGCACACTGGTTCCACACAACCAAATTGTGTTTTATTTGCATGAATGGATTTTGTTGAATTTATGTGAAATTGTTACTTCACTGTAACTTAATCCAGTTACGTTTAGAGAAGAAAG
>JAUCMS010000055.1:12145474-12166890 GCA_032357445.1 Enteromius radiatus
GTACCCGACGGACATGTTGGACATGATCTGAACGAGATTTTGAAAAAATCAAAATATCATCCAGATAAACGAAGACGGATCAAAAAAAGTGGATCAAAAAAAAAGTTCATTAAAGTTGTCCTGAGACTAGAGCAGGTTTTGATCCACTTTAAATGTTGACTAGTGCAGTTAGTCTTACTTAAAAAAAAAAAAAAGGGAAACTGGAATAGGAATAGCATGTTGTACTGACAAATGCTTAGTTAGTATAGTTTACTTACACTAGAGTTCTAGTGACTAGAGAACTTGTACTTGATCATTTACTTAAGGCTTACTCTTGACTTGGCAGCATGAATTAATTTTGGCTACTTATTACATATGATATAATGGATATTGTAATAAAGTTTTCTTACTACTTTTTAGGAAATTAAGAAAGAAAGAAAATATTTTAAACTATTACATTAAACTAGGGTTTCCCAAATGATGTTTACAAACAAATTTCGGGAGGAGCACGCAGGTAACAATAGCCCGCTCATCACTAATCGTCTAATCATCTAATCATCCAATCATCCACTCTCCCTATCAGATCTTACATCACTCCTTATAAATAGCCAAAAACCCTTTTCTCAGTATCTCGATCTAAGCATCCCTCCTCCGCCCCTGCTCCTCCTTTCTCTTGTTTCTCCGGGGGGAGCACAAAGGGTTCGTACGGGGCCGTCTGTACCTTTCCTCTCTTGTTGTTAACCCTAGCGCTCGGCAGCCCGCTGAACTCTGGGTCTTCTCCTCGGACAGCACGCCAAACTCTCCTCGCTTATTATTATTTCGTTACTTAAGTTCGAAGTTTAAGCTTAATTTAAGAACTGTTTTGATTTTGTGTGTTGACTAAAAGCTAATAATTAATTAAATCATAACAATGTAAAATAAAACGAATTCAAACACTTTGGCACAAAAACATCAATGTATTATCTGCCTACCTGATACGACCATTAACCAACATCAGAGAACTGCAAACGTGCAAATGTGTTAAATTCTTTCAAATATGAACTTTCTCAGAGAGGAGTTTTGTTGTGGAGATCTCTGCATCATTGATAAACAAGAATGATGGAGAAACATATATATCAGCAGCACAACCTCAAAGCGGAAAGATATGTTTTTAAAACCACAACATATTCAATATCGTGAGTTTTTGCATTTTATTTTGGCTGTGATGTTTCAGTTCAGGCAGCACCTGCATCACTGTTCAAGAAGAGCAGGATGAGGCAGAAGAGGCAGAACACATGCAGTGCGGCACAGAGACAGACATGAACTCCAGCTGCAGGCTGGTGGACGCTGGCATCCAGAAGAACATATCGTTTGATGGCAAACCCGTGACACCCACCGGCTGGACAGGTGGTTTCTCAGAGGTCCTCTCCCTGAGAGACCAGCTGAAGCAGACAGAAGAGAAGGCCACACACGTTCAGAGAGAGGTACAGCCGTTATTCATATATGACAGCTTTCATGAGAAAACGTATTCTGAACTTTGCTCTGTAATGTCTGTTAGTGCAACGGACTAAAGAATGAGCTAGAAAATCTGCGGGAAATGTATGAAACCAGTCAGAAGGAGCGAGCCGAGCTGGAGCTGGAGTTACTGCGCTGCAGAGAAGAGCTGGAGAGAGCTGCTGATGTCAAAGAGGTATGTCACTAGGTTACTCTGTTAACATATTTACTGAAAGATAACGCAGATAATTCAATTCTTGTGCACAATGCCCTTTATTTTAATATTTAGTCTAATATGCGTTTTAATGTTTTAACTTTTGATCAGTATTTAAAGTGTACCCATATTTGCAATAGTTCCACTTTAGCACAATCAGATGTACTAATTATATCTTTAGTTGGACTACTTCTGCACAGTTAAAGTGCACTAAATACAAAATTAGTTGTTCCAGTTTAGCAGACTTCAAGTATGCCAGTTTAGTATACTAAAAGTCCAATTGCAGGGTGTTTTTAAGTACATAAATATGAAAATGTGTTTGTGGTATACCTAACATGAAATAAACGTATTTCAAATGCATGTATTTCAAAAGTATATTTGTTTCTCACTAGGGCTCATCAACGCTGCGTTTATTTGATCAAAAATAAGGCAATACTGTAAAATGTTATTACAATTAAAAATAAGGGTCTTCTTTTTTTTTTATAAATATAAATAAATATATACAATCTGGGATTTTATTGATTATATCAATCAAATTCTTTGAAGTTTCATATTGACTAATATATTAATTTAAACAGAACGCAAGCTTTATGCAGTAAACTTAGTTCAGTGCTTTTGTACTAAAAGTGAGTCAGCCCTCCAAATCAAAGAGGGTCTCGTTCTTTAGCTCTTTACAGACAGCGGGCAGGAGAGTGAAATCATTAGCAATGTATCAGCAAGTGATGATTTGAGTGAAATGTTAGCAGTGGGATGTGACAGGTGCAAAGGACAAGGACCATCAGGGCATGTTCATTAAGACATGATCGTGTGCCCACCTAATGACAGTAGAAGTATGATCCTTATTGCTTATCATCTCTCATCAATAGGTTGATGACTTCACCTGTTTTCTGTGCTCTTCTGGATTTCATTTCACATTTCACAACACTACAAACATTAAGCATGAAGGTTAAGGACCCTTTTGCCCTTTGGCTTCCATATTTAGTACGTCCCCTTTTGATTTAATGACCTATGGCATAGACAAAACCCGATGATCATATTACAGCATGATCTGACAATGTTCGGGCAGACGAAAGGGTCCTTTTAAGATCACATGGTCAGAGCCACAGACCTAGACAGTGCAGAATTATAAATATTGAGCGAGGAGAACATTTATAGCTATTAGGCTACTATAATTGTGTGTTTTAGCATGGCTGAGGAACTTTATTAACCATTGCAAATGAATGAATAAATAAATACATCTTCAGTATTATAGATTTTATGAGTGCACCATCCAATTAGTCATTACTTTTGGTCTCATGCATGCCATTTCTTTCCATGATTGTGCCGTCAATCACCTTCTCTTTCTTTTTTTACTTTCTAGGAATGATGCTAATAAAAAGCACTGATTTGCTGCTGGCGGTCTGAACTACTGTATATTGTAGAGAGCAAAAGGTACAGTTAAACATTGACACACTGTAATTCAGTTTTGTGGTCTTTACGATGTTCTTTATGTTATGTTGTAAAAACAAATCAGAAATTTGATGCTTTCTAATGACTTACCTAAATCGTACAATGTCATATTATTTATTAATTTAAGTGGACAGTATTGCTATGACTGCCTGAAATACTTTATTATAACTAGTCAGACTGATTGCCTTTTTCTTAGCTGTGCTCTCACCTGATGAAACCACAAGCTACGATCAACCCTCATCAGAGCCTCTACAGTATAACATCTGGAGTTTAACGGTGTTTTTGTTTGTCTTTTTTGCAATAATTACTACCTTCTTAGATAAAAGTTCCCGCTTATATTTTTCCTATAATATTTCACATGCACTTCATATTAGTTTAACAAATGTTTTTGAATTATTCACCATTTAGCTACTGATTGTCTTGTGCTAGCTTTTTGTAAATACCTTAAATTATTATACGGTTATGTTATATATTTCTTCCTAATATAGTAGATTAAGTATCAAAAATGTATTAATTGCAACACTCAAACAAATACAGGAGGTTAAAATTAAAATGGTAATTTAAATTAAAAATCAACTTAATAAATAAAGTAGTTATTTTATACCTTAAATTATTTTGTGAATTTACACAATGCTATTGGTTTGCAATAACTGCTTTAATTAAGTCTTTTTGTATGTTTTTATGCATGTTTCAGCATGAGGCGACACTATATTGTCATACAGAGAATTGTATATAGATTTATACCCTAATGAGAATAAACAACAATTCAACAATGAATCCAGACAATGTGTCTGGAAAAAAGAAAAAAAAATCTTCTGTGGCGCTTTTGATTTGTCGACAACATAATTGTTGTCCACATCTAGTGCAAACACTTGACGTCACTAATGTAAAAAGTAAATGTAAACTCATAATTATCAGGAAGTTCAGAGACCCAGAAACCACTTTCGTCTACAGTATATATATATATATATATATATGCTGTATCTATATATATAATGATGTCAGGCTACAGGTAATTTAATTTAGTATCCCTTAAACTTTCACAAATCTTTTCTAAAGTCATCTGAAGTCACTTTTCATGCGTTGGAACAGAAAAACATTATTTTGAGCAGGTGATTGTTTTGAAAGTTGCAACAATATACACTACAGGTGATTGTTTTCTTTATCAAAGGCTTTTTTTTCAAGAAGGTAACATTTTTACTTTTTCCCAATGACCTTGATTGTTTGGTTATAAACAATGTTCATTTATATGATAAAATATGTAGAATAAAAACTGTAGAATGTTTATAAAATGTGTGTAAAACTAAATATTTAAGTCAGACTTCTATTTATTATGTATTATTATGTATTATGACTGAGCAAAAAATCGAATTATGTGTGATTATAAGTCAGTAACTTCTGAGTCAGCAAAGATTAGCTGAGATGATTAAAGCCTAGAAACAAATGGAATTATTATATTATATTATATTATATATATTTTTTCTATTCTGTTGTGAAAGTGGTACCAAAAATTGTATTTCAATTTGTAAAAAGTTCGAGAATATTTGTATATTTTGAAGTGTAGATGAGCCATCAGTGTTTAATGTATTGATTTATCAATGAACTGAAATCCACTGTAGCCCTATTTGATAAAAAAAACAAAACAAAAACAAAAATAAAAAACAAATTGATTTCCAAGCCTCCAAAACATTTGTGGGTGTTTCTGTACATTTGGGCACTTTCTGCTCTGTGGGTACTTTTAAAAATAAATAATCTTTAAACATGTGTTTCTTGTTTGCATAACTTAACTAATTATTAATTATTAAATTCTCCTGTGATATTTTGTAAAAATAATGCAAAATGCCTAGATTAGATATGTCTGTCTGTATATCAAAACACAAAAACACATGCATCCTTGCATTTGTGGTTTACGGGGACTCTCCATAGGCTTAATGGTGTTTATACTGTACAAACAGTATGTGGTATTGCCCTACACTGACCGTACACCTAAACCTACCCCTTACAGGAAACTGTGTGCACTTTTTGAATTTCATAAAACACTGTTTAGTATGTTTTTTAAGCCTTTTGTTTTACAGGGACACAGGAAGTGTCCTCATAAACCACGTTTACGTTGTAGTACCCATATCATTATATACATTTGTGTCCTCGTAAACCACAAATGCCTGTACACTATATATATGCTGTCCATTCTGAATAAATTTCTGGGATTTTATTTGTTAATTTTGTTCTGAGTCTGTGCTGAAAACTGCAGACCTCACAGCTCTTCAGAGCCTCAGATACCTTTTCTTCTACTCTTCCACCTGCACTCAAACTCAAGAGCATCAGTCTATTACCCAACAGTGCACGGATTTTCTTCTGAACTGTCTTTAAATAGCGATCTGGAACTTAGCTGTCATACCCTGAAATAAAAACGAAGGCTCATATGAAAGCCTGCAATGTCTCATGACCTCTAAATTCTGTGATCATTGCTTCACATTCAAGAATATGAAAACTGGGTAATTTAACACTTTTCAAGCCTCTAATAAAGATCTAAAGATAAAGACCTAGTAACATTTCATAGACATAACAAACTCCCACTTCTTAAAAACACCTCATATTATGTGTGCCATGCTGAAAATTTTCAAATGTAACTTTTCTTAGATTTATTGCAATATTCTACAAAATAGTAGCAGAATTGTTAGAAAGTCAGGGATCACATTCATAAATGTTTTCAAGGAGAAATATGAGTTAGACTTCCTGGATGACTCCGCACACTTCACTACACTGATCTATTTATAAACTCAGAATTCAGTGTCATAAACCGTCACACTAAATTAAAGCCAAACATTCATGCTGCCAGGTATGTTGACTCAGGCTCTTCTTTTACACTTCTGCTAGTATCAAGTAGAACATTAGGTCAGGAAGAAGAGCACTAACTGTGCAGATCAACCTCATCCACCCTAAACTTGAAAAAAATTATATGTTTTCTTCCCCAGCAAGAAAAAGCTACTTATACTACCTAAACAACAACTGCGAGATTAATAACATGATGTTATACTACTAACTAGTAACACACAAAGAGTTACTGTTACTGAAGACACTGACAAGGCAGGTTGGAAGTCAGTGAACCTCTCCAAAAGCTTATAGATATAAAAGGACAAGTCCATAAAGATAATTTAGAACATTACCTTGCTTATTACCTTGTTTTGTAATGTTTTTATCACCCAGAACACGTTACTCCAAATTAACTGAAAGGGGGAAGGCTATGATTGCTTTACTAAGACCTGGGTGTTCATCAGAGACCCTGTTTACAAATATAGATAATTCAGGATTGTGAACTCTCTCTCCTACAAAGATCACTCTAAGAAAACAACTGCAGAATTGTTTGTTCATGTGTCCACTGTCTGAGGAAACAACACTGACCAAAAATGGTGTTTGTGAAAGCCACTGCTTCTAAAAATAAATATTTGCAAGACGACCTGACTGTTTCACAAAGCTACTAGGAAAACATTTTGTGGACAGTTAAGAAAAAAGAGCACTGCATATCTTAAATGAAGCTGGGTGGAGGATGTTTTAATGCTTCGCTGCTTCAGGATCTGGACACTTCGGTATCAGAGTATCAAGAGATTTTACAGGAGACAGCAGTTCAACAGATATGTGAGAGTGACGGTACAAAACTGGCTTTTCAAAAAGTACAACTGTTTGTGTGCTGTTTTGTGCATTTGCCTTATTTAGTGATCAGCCACTAAAACCTTATAAAATTACACTGAACCACCTCCATAAATGGGTTTAATCATAGGCAAGCTACAGAAGGTGCATGTCTGACTGTGACATATATTTTGGCAAAAGAAAAAGAAAATGATCATTGAAAGTCACTTTAATGTCTGGGACATTTCCAAAATTTGGAAGTGTAATACAGATATATTAATGCCTATGTGAAGCGCAGGTTAACCATTTGATGTGTCACTGATCATCAACATTCATCTAAAACGGTTATGCTGACTCACTTTGTAAGGTCATTGCTCTGCAAAGATGGGAACAGCCCAAAATAAACATTGCTGAACATAGTCTTTACTATTGCAACTCAATACATTTATAAGCAGAGAACATTCTAGACAACGTCAAGATGGAGTGAAAAATCTGCTTCATGTATGATTTTTGTTCTATGTAAAACATATAATTGATTTCCTTAAAACTTAAAACTTGTTTTCGCAACATATTGGCACTCATCTGCCCAAACAGATTACATTACCAAACCAAGCACAAGAGCACATCCTGTGACTGGATTGAAATCTGAAAGTGTTTTGTGTCATGTGACAAATGAAACCAGTCACAGTGTGAACTCATGATTTTGTAGGACCCCAAGTTCTTTAGAAAAGCACTTAAGTCTTGTTAGGTTACACTAATTATACATTTAGTAGTTATTTTTATTTAAGTACTGAATATTATGCACTTACATGGTTAAGGTTAGAAGGTTGGTTTGGTTAGGGTTACTTGCATGTAATTAGGCATACTGTATTTTATTATAATAGTGAGTACATGCAACATGTAACAAAGGCAGCTTAAAATAAAATATAACTGATTATATACGATTTCTAATACATTTGCAGGTTCATCGTCTTATGCAGGGCTGGCAATGTTTATATTTCTATGTTGAATAAAATAATACAACCTTACATTATTCTCTATGCAACTCAGTATGTATTTTGAAATGTATTGTTATTATAATATTAAGTACAATACAATACATTTTTAATGTCAACCCGGGATGAAATTTGTCTTTGACCATACCAGCGAAAACCAAATCCACCTACAGACACATACAAAACACATAAAAACCATAATAATAAATGACCAAGCTTTTTGATTAATAAATCTGATCACAGCAGGTACAAATGATCTTTTATAAATACAGTATTTATCTTTGCTCTTAAATCGTGTCCCAGAGGGCAATAAAACAAACTAATCACACAGAGGATGAGTTGGTTCTTTTAAAATACACTATGTAAACCTCAACCAATTTACTTTGTGGTCTGCCAATGATTTTACTAGCAATATTAATCACTCTCAGCAGATTATTTTTCTGCTTACAAATGAGGTGCCCATACTATTAAGGCATTAACATTACTATCATTTTGTCACATTTATAGCTAGCTATAAACAATCTTGTAACTACTGAACTAGCTACCGAATGTGCCATAGCGGAAGTCGGATGACAAAATGCGGAAGAGCAAAGTATTAAAAGTGGGCGGTGCGGAATAAGGGGAAAAATTTAACTTAAATTAGGGTGTTCATTTGTGCAAATCTTTCCCCAAAGTGTCCTGGCCAGGATTTCTATTTAGCCTAAAATATGTAGGTTTTGGGTTTGTTTACATTTGATCACCACATTCTTTACCAATGATTTGTGTCTCCAGTATGTTCTGACTCACTCCAAACCTACTGATTCTCTGTTTTAGAAATAGATGTTGCATGCATTTTTTATTATTTTTATTATTTATTATCCACAAAACTCAGTTTGCTGTCTATATATGTGCCAAGAAATTTAAAATCATGAACAATCTTAACTGGGTGGCTATCTATCATTACAGGCCCACCTGCTTGCCTACAACTTATTAAAATTGGTTTTAATATCAGTGCACTATTGTTACACTGACCCAGGAGTTCCTCAACATATTGCATATATTTATAACATGTGAAGTGTAACAAAAACAACTTAAAGTAAAGTGCTATTTATTCAAATCTCAAATGTATTTATTTATTACAACGAGAACTGATTAATAAATTTAACATTTTACATGTTCATCATCACCTGCAGGGCAGGCAATGTCTATATTTCTTAGTTGAATAAAACAAAATAAGTATGTTTTAAATGTAATGCAATATATAATATAATATAATAATATGATATAATAATGCAGTTTGATTTAAAGGTATGCTAGCACTGCACAGGTTATGTCAATTTGTAAGTGCTCCGAAACGCGAAAGTTATATATGCCACTCTGTATATTCTGAACATTTATTATAATATACATAAATACATATTTTGTTTAAATAAATAACACTTTATTTAGTACAGTGAGAATACATGAGCAAGATTTCTAATAAGTTTACATTATCATATGCAGGTTTCTAAACTGTTATGCTGAGCTTAATAAAATAAAAGAAGCCTGTTTGAAATATAATATAATATAGGGTCATATAATATAATATAATATAGAGATTATGCTAACTTGTAAAGTGCTGCAAAAATAGTAAGCACAAAGTTATTCTATATGTTCTCAATGTGTATTTAGAAGAAACTGTTTGTAATTACATCTCGTGGTGCATATACTAATCATTTCTAATAAAATGTAAGAGCATATGTGTCATGGACGCTATAATGTAAAGTGTTGCCCCGGCGTCACCCTCTATTTTTGCCGTGACTTTGTCATGCAGAGCCGGTGACCGCACAGTTTACAAATGAGAGGACATGCCCACTTACCCTGATAGTCCAGAAATAAGTGCATCTCCTTTGGCCAATCACATGCTGTCTCATTCATTTCGACCAATCCAATCTGTCACAGTTATCCTTCAGAATTAGAAAACTGCTCGTCATACTCCAGTATATACAGCATGACATCAGTGTGATGTAATCCCCGGGGTCCTGGGTGCATTTAAACCCCCTTCATTCACTCACGCCTCATTTCAAACAGAGTTTCACTTCTGCGAAGTGTGGAGCAGCAAATCGTCATTTTTCAAAAAGTTATATTCTTCAAACTCAAAGTGTCCATTAAGACGTCGCGACTACATTCGTCAGGGAACTGAGAATTAAAAACCCTGACTGGCCGCCTTGTAAACCGTAAATCGGATAATCCATCATCGTCCCGACAGAAGATCACTTTTCACAAGTGTCCGTGAAAGCCTGTCTGTTTTTTTTTTCAAACTCCATCCAGGTTTTGATCTACTTTGCAGGGAACGCGCCTCTGGCACTCTCCCGTGAAAGTTACGAGCTGTGAGTTTCCAGCATTGCAAGTATAAAAGCAAGAGTTCATCATGAGCAATTACACACATTTAGAGGATCTGCCGCCACAATACTACCAGGGCACAGACTTCGGGGAAGAGGAAGAAGAGGAGATGCCAGCGACAGAGAAAGAGCTGGCCGAGGACGCACCGTGGAAGAAGATCCAGCAGAACACCTTCACCAGATGGTGCAATGAACATCTCAAATGCGTCAATAAGAGCCTCACCGACCTCCAGAAAGACCTGGGCGATGGACTGAAGCTCATCTCGCTCCTGGAGGTCCTCAGTCAGAAGAAAATGTACAGAAAACATCATGTCAGACCGAACTTCAGACAAATGAAGCTGGAGAACGTGTCGGTGGCGCTGGAGTTTCTGGACCGGGAGCGAATCAAACTGGTGTCAATAGGTAAGATCCGCTTTAGACAGGAATAATCTTGATTTTTAATAAATAAATAAATAAATAATATTAAATTCGGTTTATTCAAACTTTGAAAGAGAGATAATAATATCTATTACAGCAACAATAAAAATAATGATAATAATAAACAAATGTAGACTCCGATGTTGATAGGCTAATAACTAATATGATGATGATAATAATAATAATAATAAACAAATGTAAACTCTAAAAATCTGAAACATTTATATTAACTGATTTTATTTGCTAATATTACAAAATATGACTGAATAAAAGAGCAGTAAATTCAGTTCAGGTTTTATTTTAGGTATGAAAGCTCCTTAAAATAACAACTTGTCTCATTTTACATTTGAAAGTACATCAACAACCAATCTATTTAATGTTAAACATCTAATACATTTTTTTTCTGATTGTATTCTCATGAATTGTTTCTGATTTATTTAAGGCTCTTTGTTTATTAATAGCTTATTAATAGAAGGGAAGTTATCACGCACTAATGTCATAATGTCTTTTGTATCTGCACTGTTGTACCTCAGTAAGCATGACTGCCAATCCTCTCTGTCACAAACACACAAGGCTGCTCATAAAGCTTATCAGAGTCAAATGCTCACTACTTTTCCTCACTCTCTGTGCTGTCAGAGTTTGGGAGCTGTATATCAGCTGCATGTACAAGTAGCTCACACTGGATATCTATGTGTCATTGAAATGGAAAATAGTTCTGAAGGGCTGCAGCGACTTAGTAAAGTGACTGAGTAAAGGTGAAAGGTTTTATCAGATCTGTCCAGACATATGATGATAGTTTGTTGGTGTATTGATGAATGCTGAGTAAATTGCGATGCAGTTACTTTATTGTGATTAATGTTTAGAGCTGTTATACAGAAAACCACTCACAGTAAACCAGTAGCGTGTTTAAGGGAGACCTGACTCCTTAACAACCTGCGTCTGGATATCAGTGTCAGTACAGAGACACTAAAAGACTATTATCAATACAAATATCTACCTTTTTATATTCTTTGATGTACACTGTTTGGATTTGGCTGTCATTGAATATAATGATGTGCACCCTTCCATGTTAATACTATAGTCCATTTGCTCACCCCGTTTCCTTTTGATTGACTTGGAACTGTGCAGACAGCAAAGCTATTGTTGATGGGAACCTGAAGCTGATTCTGGGTCTGATCTGGACACTCATTCTCCATTATTCCATCTCCATGCCCATGTGGGATGATGAGGATGATGAAGAGGTTAAGAAACTCACTCCCAAACAAAGGCTGCTGGGCTGGATTCAGAACAAGGTACCGGAGCTGCCTATTAACAACTTTAACAAAGACTGGAGGGATGGCAAGGCCCTCGGAGCCCTTGTGGACAACTGTGCCCCTGGTAAGTGCGCATTCTGACATAACCAAGTTTGCATGGTTTGACTTTCGGCAGTTGCGATTGGGTGTGGAATATAAATATAAAATCATTTAAAATCCGTAAAGTATATAAGTTATTTAATACATTCAATAGGATATGTTTATCCTCTTTTTAACTTGTCTTGCAGTTCAGTCAATTTTTGCCATTAGCAAGAGCAAATATAAATATGGCAGCAGTAAAATAAAATAGTAAAAATATAATGTTCATTATAAGAATGGCTAAATTATACAATACAACAGACATTGAGAGCTTCATATATTTAGTGCATCTAAATCATGACCTATTTTCTGAGCAACTCACAGGCTTGCTGAGGAGAGGGGCAATGAACTAAAGTGTTTACTTCGGTGTAGCTGAAATGAAACAGTCCCTGCGAGACAGTCATGACCATACAGGGTGTTGCTGGCTTTTGACAAATCACAGCATAGCTATTATCATTATATATTATTCGGGTTACATTATAAATCTCTTTAGACATTTTTTTACGAATGATTTCTAAAAAACAGACCAGGTTCATGTCATATTTGGTGTAACTTTTTAATGTATTTTCTGTGGCCTAAATCTTTAGAAGAATGATTCACTCATATAATTTAATCTCTTTGTGTAGGTCTGTGCCCTGACTGGCAAGCATGGGACCCCAACAAGCCTGTTGCAAATGCTCGTGAGGCCATGCAACAGGCCGATGACTGGCTCGGCGTGCCTCAGGTGAACATTCACTCAACATAAACACCACATGTTCAGCTAATACATTTCTTTACTCTACAACTACAAGGAAGTTAGCATCATGGGGTTGTGTAAAATGTTAGCGGTTCCAGCAATTTGACACACAGTGCTGCCTGCTCCATTATCCTCATGGGATAAGTGTGAGATGCCACACATGGTGTAGAGTATGTGTCATAAATTCTTGGTGCTGAATTCCCTGCTGACTGTCAAGGGGATGTGGGAGGGGTCTGGCTCTTGGTAAATCCTGTACTTGACTTGTTGAAGGCTGCTCTCAAACCTCAGCACTCTGTGGATAAATATAGTATCTGAAGAGATTGCCACTCCCTTATGATGCTAGAACAAACGTGATGGTTAAAAGAAAATGCACTGTTTATGCACTCTTTATAATTCTCATCAAAAATGGACCTTATGACTAATTCACTAGTTACTTCTCCCATGGAAATTTAATATACTATTTTTTTAACACGTACATACGCAACTTAACAGCTAATGATTACTGAATAAGGACGACTATATATGTAATACTATAACACATCTTTGATCTATAGGTGATAGCTCCAGAGGAAATTGTGGATCCAGATGTGGATGAGCATTCGGTGATGACGTACCTCTCTCAGTTTCCCAAAGCTAAACTAAAGCCTGGAGCTCCTGTCAAGCCAAAGCAGCTGCACCCCAAAAAGGCTAAGGCCTATGGACCAGGTGAGCAAACCGCAGGCTCATAAACCAAATACAGTTGCCTTAAAACATCACAAAAATTGCTGTAAACACAAGGTAATAGAGCATTTTTGAGCTACACTTACAAATGTGACCCTGGTCCACAAAACCAGAGGAGTCATTTTGTTTTTTAATTTATTGAAATTTATACATCACTTGAAAGCTGAATAAATACGCTTTCCATTGATTTATGGTTTGTTAGGATAAAACAATATTATCGAGATACAGAGGGTGAAAAAAATATAAAAATTGAGAAAATCGCCCTAAAAGCCATCCAAATGAAGTCCTTAGCAATACGTTTTAATATATTTACAATAGGAAAAAAAATCTTCAAGGGGCAGAAAACTTAATTAATATCTTAATGATTTTTGGCATAAAAAATCTATAATTTTGACCCATACAATGTATTTTTGGCTATGCTA
This sequence comes from Enteromius radiatus, assembly GCA_032357445.1. Taxonomy (NCBI): domain Eukaryota; kingdom Metazoa; phylum Chordata; class Actinopteri; order Cypriniformes; family Cyprinidae; genus Enteromius; species Enteromius radiatus. The sequence continues at coordinate 12,159,258 of JAUCMS010000055.1, forward strand.
CAAATGCTATTTACGACAGCTTTTGTGGTCCAGGGTCACAAATTCTTAACCTGACTGAATTGTAAAATATATTAAATAAGCTTGTGTATAACATTTTTTTTTTAATGGAAACAGGTATTGAGCCTCAGGGGAACATGGTTTTGAAGCCAGCTGTTTTTACTGTAGAAACACTGGAAGCAGGACTTGGAGAAGTGATTGTGTATGTAGAGGACCCAGAGCATCACACTGAAGAGGTGGGACATGAGAGTTGTTATTTTTTCCCCCCTCTATTGCATCAATGTGAAACAAACCATCAATGACGTTTTAAATTAGAATGAGTATTTTAATTTTGTTAGGCTAAAGTTGTCCCCAACAATGACAAGAAAAGAACATACTCTGTCACCTATGTGCCCAAAGTTGAGGGGCCCCACAAGGTATGCATTTGTATATAAGAACACGGTTGACCTTTCAGTGTCCATTTTAGTGTGAAATGGCTGTTTATTTATGCTTACTTATATCACAGGTGAAAGTGCTCTTTGCTGGTCAGGACATTGATAAGAGCCCCTTCATGGTGAATGTGGCAAAGGCTATGGGTGATCCCAAAAAAGTTCAGGCTCGAGGTCCAGGTCTGGAGCCAGTGGGCAATGTGGCCCATAAGCCTACTTATTTTGACATCTACACTGCAGGTGAGCAAAAGGCACAAACTTCTCTTGGAAAAGCCTCTTTCTCTATGAAGGTGAACTCAAGATCATGTCTCACCATTTTCAGGTGCTGGGGCTGGAGATGTTAGTGTGGTCATTGTTGACCCTCAGAATAAAAACAACACTGTGGAAGTTATTCTGGAAAACAAGGGCGATAACATCTTCCGTTGCACCTACAAACCTCTGCAAGAAGGGCCGCACACCATCCATGTGAGCTTTGCTGGGCAGCCAATACCCAACAGCCCCTTTAAAGTGCAAGTCTCTGAGGGTGAGCATCTGATAACTTTACTTTCTTGCATATCTTGCCGTCATATTAAGATATTCCTCAAATATCTTTAAATGTGTCGGTCTTATTGGAACAGTACATGGGCAACAATCAAAAACAGACAAAGAATCTCCACACAACCCAAACAATTGTTTATTTTATAGCACAACCTAAACCTTCTTCTGGGGCTCCGAAGCAGGTACTTGCTCAAACAAAGAAAGGTGCGCTGCCGCTCGACTTCGATCCGCATCTCTTTGTTTTTATCACGTGGGCAACAGTACCCAAGCTTAGCTTCTTGCTTGTTTGCAGCTTGATTAGTGCCATGCATCAAAACACCCACTTTGAGGCATATAGGAATAGGTTGCAAATGTTGGAGGAGCGCAGAGCAGCAAAGACTGACTACATGAACTACAAAACTACACAAAAAATTTGATGATGTAAAAGCACAGGATATTTGAATGCCATGAACCCCCCCCCCCCCCAAAAAAAAAACAAATAAAACAAAAAACAGAAAGTATCTTGGGCTTGGATATAAATTGCTGGTTTGGATGTATTAAAAAAACACCTTTCCAGTTATGGATGTTCAACAATCTGGCATTATAAAGTTGATATTGTATTTTATGGATGTTCTGTGTACTGCATATATTAATTTATAATATTTTACTTGCTCTGATGAGGATCTGTGACAACTGAACACATTTCATCATCAAAGCAACTCATCAGAAGCACAGCACCTCGCTTGATCTTACTAACACTGCTTTGGTCTGTGCATTTGGAGATGTTTTGGGCATTTTATAATCTATATGCTTTGCTTTTTTCCCCATTAGCAAGCAATGCAAATGCCTGCCGTGCCACTGGAAGAGGACTGCAGCCTAAGGGGGTTCGTGTAAAGGAGGTGGCAGATTTCACTGTTTTTACCAAAGGAGCAGGAACTGGAGAACTGAAGGTCTCTGTGAAAGGGCCTGGTGAGTAATTTTTTAATTTACTGTTTTTAATTCTTATGTTGGTTTACTCACATTGTGTAATTCCTCAGTGTTTAGAAAATGCTGATAACTGAATGTAAATTTTTCAGGAGGAGTAGAGGTGCCAGTGAAAGTACGAGATGTGGGTGATGGAGTGTACAAATGTGATTATTGTCCTGTTAAGCCTGGAAAATATACTGTAAACATCACATGGGGAGGCCAGCCTATTCCACGCAGGTAGGAGCTGATAGAATAACCTTGTTTATCCATTGGAATGCAAATATACTTACCTTTTTATGTCAGTGTTTCCAGCTCTATATTTATGTATTGTGTTTATTTTAGCCCATTTGAAGTGGAGGTCAGCAAGGAGGCTGGACCACAAAAGGTGCGAGCTTGGGGTCCTGGCTTGAAAACTGGAATGGTTGGCAAGTCAGCTGACTTTGTTGTTGAAGCTATTGGTACAGAAGTAGGATCGCTAGGTAGGTCATTCTAGATGAGGAGAAGCATAATTTTCTTGTATGCATACAACACATTTTTACATGTTTATACTTTATTTAAAGGGTTTTCTATTGAGGGTCCCTCTCAAGCAAAGATAGAGTGTGATGATAAAGGTGACGGTTCCTGTGATGTGCGTTACTGGCCCACTGAACCCGGAGATTATGCAGTTCACGTCATCTGTGATGATGAAGATATCAAGGACAGCCCCTTCATGGCCCATATACTTCCAGCAGCTAATGATGTCTTCCCTGAGAAGGTGATTAACATATGAAAATAATGCTCAAAAGACAGTCACCAACATTTGCTGTCAGTGTTATTGATCTGAAGGATCTCATGTGCAGGTCAAAGCATTTGGGCCAGGCCTGGAGCCCACTGGAGTTATTGTCAACAAATCAACACAGTTCACTGTTGACGCTCGACAAGCTGGCAAAGGCGGTCTGAAGATCTATGCTCAGGTGTGTCCTTGTGTAATAGTCTCAAAGTTTTCCTTTGAAAATGATGGCAGGCTAAGGCTAAACTTCAGTCCTGTAATCAGAATCAGCATTACAGGGTAACAGAAGGACAATGTGTACCAATCACATCAATGAATAATTGAAAATGAATCTTTTTGTTTCTGCAAACTGGCTAAATGGTGACCTGCTGGTCTTTTCTTCTAGGATGCTGAAGGCTGTTTGATTGACATTCATATTACTGATAAAAGAGATGGGACTTTTGTTTGTACATATGTTCCTACCAAACCAGTGAAGCACACCATCATAATTACCTGGGGGGAGGTCAATGTACCCAAGAGTCCCTTTAGAGTGAGTATTCCCAGGGTAGTAATTTGTATTATGCTGTGATGGAGCAACACCATTAGATGGGTCATTGTTTCAGATTCAACCTTGTTGTTTATACATTAATGCTTATACTTCTTTTTTCAAAGGTTCTTGTTGGTGAAGGCTGTCACCCTGACAAAGTCAAGGTCTTTGGGCCTGGAGTTGAGAAAACTGGCCTTAAGGCAAATGAGCCCACCTACTTCACTGTTGACTGCAGTGAAGCCGGCCAAGGTTTGCAAATCATTTTTATTTATTTATTACATGAAAGATAGTAAATGTTGCCAACCATTCTGACTATATTGTAGGTGATATCAGCATTGGGATCAAATGTGCCCCAGGTGTTGTGGGTCCAGCAGAGGCAGATATTGATTTTGACATAATTAAAAATGATAATGACACCTTCACTGTCAAATACACGCCTCCTGGTCCTGGCCGTTACACAATCATGGTGCTCTTTGCAGATCAGGTAAAGCAGCCTTCTTGTTTCCTGCCAAAAACCGATTGTACACTAAGGCTAAATGAACACCTCAAGCTCTACTCTGTTTATCACAGGAAATTCCCATTAGTCCATTCAAAGTCAAGGTGGATCCTTCTCATGATGCTGGCAAAGTCAGGGCTGAAGGTCCTGGACTGAACAAGACAGGTGGGTTTAATAAAGAATGACAACTCCTTAAGCCCCAGAGAAATTAGTTTTACTTGACACAGCCCTTTTTTACAGGCGTTCAAGTCGATATTCCAACCCATTTCACCATCTTCACGAAGGGAGCAGGAAAGGCTAAACCAGAGGTGCACTTCAAAACTTCTGCCAAAGGAAACGCTGTTAAAGATTTTGAAATCATTGATAATCACGACTACTCCTACACTGTGAAATACACTGCTCTCCATCAGGTCAGGGGTTCACTAACATCTGTTCCATTTTGGTTTTACTTTGACCATGAATGTTATTACAATGGGATATAAAATGCCTAATCTTCTACAAAATAGGGTGAGATGGCTATCATGGTCACACACGGTGGAGATCCCATTCCTAAAAGTCCTTTCATGATCACAGTCGCCCCTCCTCTCGATCTTGGCAAAGTCAAAGTTCAAGGCCTCAATGAAAGTAAGCACTTTAACTCAACAGTTGAACCAGAACTATCACCCATAAATACATACTGCCCCAAAAGCTTACAAAATGTCATTTTTTGTTGCAGAAGTGGAAGTCGGAAAGGACCAGGAGTTTATTGTTAGCACAAAAGGGGCAGGTGGACAGGGTAAGGTAAATGTGACCATAACCTCACCCTCTGGTAGAACAATACCTTGTAAGCTGGAATCAGACAAGACCAAAGAGACCACTTGTGTGAAATACATCCCACCCGAAGAGGGTCATTACAAGGTGGACATCAGCTATGATGGGAACCCCGTTCCAGGAAGTCCCTTCGATGTAGAGGGACTCATGCCTGCCGATCCCTCAAAGGTAAGATGAAATCATGTTTAATAGTTTCTTTTATTATGTAAATTATTTGAACAAAAATATAGATTTTTATTAGTATATGCTGCCAATTATAATTCCTAGAAAGAAAATTGGAACAAAAATTCTTCAGTTCCCCATCTAAATTTTGTACTTTGCAATAATTATATAAGCTCTATAATTTAACATTGCTGGTTTTCACCCTAGGTTCATGCCTATGGACCAGGACTTAAGGGTGGTGTTGTGGGTCAGCCAGCACGGTTTACTATTGACACAAAAGGGGCTGGTGCTGGTGGTCTGGGTCTAACACTGGAAGGCCCCTGCGAGGCTAAGATTGAATGCCAAGACAACGGTGATGGAACCTGCTCTGTTGTCTATCTGCCCACAGAGGCTGGTGACTACAACATTAACATCCTATATGGGGAAGCTCATATCCCTGGCTCTCCTTTTAAAGCTGTTGTCAAGCCAGCTCTGGATGCTGGCAAAGTTATAGTGAGTGGTCCCGGACTGGAGAGGGCTAAAGCTGGTGAGGTGGCCACTTTCACAGTGGACTGCAGTAGAGCCGGGGAGGCTGAGCTCACCATTGAGATTGTATCGGATTCGGGGGCTCAGGCTGAAGTTTGTATTCAAAAGAACAATGATGGAACATTTTCTGTCACCTACACCCCTCTCTTTCATGGCATACACACCATCACCATTAAATATGGAGGTCAGCAGGTGCCCAAGAGCCCCATACGTGTTCAGGTGGAGCCATCTGTGGACACAAGTGGGATTAAAGTGTACGGACCAGGAGTTGAACCCAGAGGTAGTATTTCAAAACTTTAATGGCAGCTTTCTGTCATTACTTTTATCATAAAATATTGCCCTGTTATTTTTGTCACTCAAGGGGTCCTTAAGGAGGTGACCACACACTTCATTGTAGATGCCCGGGCCCAGACTAAGACCAAAGGAGGAAATCATGTTAAGATTCGCATCATCAATCCATCAGGCGCAAACACGGATGCATATATCACTGATAAGGGTGATGGCACACACAGAGTGGAATACACTTCTTTTGAAGATGGTACGTCATAGAAGCACTGAACAAATGAGTTCAATGGGAAAAAGTGAAGGCTTTCAAAAATCAAAACAGTGTTTTAATTTGTGTTTGGTAACACTTCAGCTTAGAAACCAATTTTCACTATTGACTAGTTGCATATTGGCATACATATTACCAGCATATTGACTGTTTATTAGGTACTTATAATAAAGCCCATATTAATGGCTTGTTCTGCACCATATTGTACTTGACTCTATTTTACTCTTGACCGTATTTTAGATCTATTAATTTTACCCAATACCTAAACTTAACAATTACCTTAACTATTAATAAGAACCAAATTAGGAGTTTGAGGCAAAAGTCACAGTTAATAATGAGAACTGGTCCCCAAACTAAAGTGTTACCATTTATTTTATATATAATTAAAAGTGTAGTTTTTACATTAGATATGTTAATAAGCTTGTATGTATATAATAAATCTTAGACCAGGGATATATATATAAACATACCGAGGCATGTTTTTAGAAGCTTTTAGTGCTTAGCAGGGGAACAGAATGAGAGCACACGACAGATGCAGGGAGAGTTTATAAATAGCAAATGCATTGTAAAAAGAGATCATTAAATAGTTGTGTGCCTCACACAGTTGTACAGAAATACAGCTTGTATTAATACCAGTGACAGCTGCAGTTTCACCGTTAAACAGAGCAGACAGCAAAAGCTATATGATATAATACTCTTGATTATTAACTAAACTATAACTACAGATAAAAAATGTTTAACACAGCTATATCCTATGAAGTAGGATTGTAGGAATCTACATTGACAGCTACAACCAGAATGCTTCAAATAAAAAACAAAAATTTCTTTGCTTTGTGTAGGTTTGCACCTGATCGAAGTCTTTTATGATGATGTTGCTGTTCCCAAGAGCCCCTTTAAGGTGTCAGTTGTTGAAGGTTGTGACCCAACACGTGTTCGAGCTTTTGGTCCAGGCTTGGAAGGTGGGCTAGTTAACAAACCCAACTGCTTCACAGTGGAGACGAGGTATAAATACATATATAATCATTGGTGCCTGAAGAGAAACTCATATTTGCTTTAAAGATGGATTATATTTGAGTCTCATCGTACATCCATGCTTATGGTTTAAGGGGTGCTGGGACCGGTGGTCTGGGCTTGACCATTGAAGGAGCATCAGAAGCCAAAATGTTCTGTAAGGACAACAAAGACGGTAGTTGCAGTGTTGAATACATGCCTTTCACTGCTGGAGACTATGATATAAATATCAATTTTGGAGGCCAGCCTATTCCAGGTAAAATACAAATATCTAAATACCTACTGTATATGATTCAGCTACCTATAGAATATTACCAGATAATCTTGCAAAGTTAATAATCAATAAAATCACTTTCATTTATATAGCGCCTTTAACAATACAGATTGTAGCAAAGCACTGTGTGTGTGTGTGCATTTGGTTCCGGTGATCTGTCCACAGGGCTCATCTAGGTGTTCTGGTCTCCAATGAAGATCTCTTTGTGCTGATACACCATCTAATATTAGACAGACTAATATTAGCGTATATGCCATTCTTTTTACGATGTAATGAGTACATGATGTTGAGAGCATAGATCGCAATTTAGATATGTTCTTGAGATGGAAAAACGTTCTACAGATGCTAGAAACATGGCTTTTAAATGAAAGAGTGCTTTCAAACAGCACACCTAGGTTCCTAACTGATGAAGAAGAATTAACCGAGCAGCCATCAAGTGTTATTACATCTAGGGTTTTTAGGTCCCATAATTAACACCTCTGTTTTTTCTAAATTTACAGTATGAAGTTACTTGTCATCCAATTTTTTTATATCAGCTATGCATTCTGTTAGTTTCTCAATTTGGTGTGTTTCACCTGGCTGAGAAGAAATATAGAGCTG
>JAUCMS010000055.1:12166990-12177617 GCA_032357445.1 Enteromius radiatus
TTTTCTAGTCTATTCAAGAGAATGTTGTGGTCAATCGTGTTGAACGCAGCGCTGAGATCCAACAGCACTAATAATGAAATACATAATACGTGTATAGTTCTATAGCTGCTTTATGGTTACTGCTGTATTTTATTTGGGTTTCGAGCTGTGTTGTTCTTCTGCTGTTCTCAGGGAGTCCATTCCGGGTGCAGGTTAAGGATGTGGTGGATGTCAGTAAGGTGAAGTGCTCAGGTCCTGGACTTGCTAACAGAGTTACCACACATGTTCCTCAAACCTTCACTGTGGACAGCAGCAAAGCAGGAGTGGCTCCTCTAGAGGTGCAGTTATATGGACCAAAAGGTACATAACATAAACCTCTGCAGTCCACCATGAATATACTTTTTGAATATATATATATATAGAATGAATATAATATATGTATATATATATATATATATATATATATATATATATATATATATATTGAGTTTTAGTGTAGAAAACTCTATATTCAATACTTACCCCTGACAAATAATCTTTATCTTCGAAATCTTGTTTGTCTTACAGGAACCCTGGAGCCTGTAGTTGTTAAAAACAACCGGGATGGGACACATACTGTCAACTACACCCCTGCACAGGAAGGGCCACACACTGTGTCTGTCAAATACGCCAACCAAGCAGTACCTAACAGGTAAGATCATAAAGTCATGCATTTTAGACTGCATTTAATTGTCACATAATGACAGTAATAAAAACATAACCATTTTGTGTCTCTTTCACTTTGTGGTTGTTAACAGTCCATTCAAAGTCAATTCAGCCCCCACACATGATGCGAGTAAGGTGCATGCTAGCGGACCCGGTCTGGACACCAAAGGAGTGGCTGCCAGTCTTCCGGTGGAGTTTACTATTGATGCTCGTGATGCAGGAAAAGGCCTTTTGACAGTTCAAATCCTTGTAAGCCTCTTTCTTATGTGGAAAACATAAAAATAAGGCAAATATTACCAAAGCAGCATATTTAAACATGGTGTTGTCTTTAGGATCCAGAGGGAAAGCCAAAAAAAGCCAACATTCAAGACAATAGAGATGGAACATACACTGTATCTTATGTGCCAGACATGACTGGCCGCTACACTATAACCATAAAGTACGGTGGAGATAACATCCCATACTCACCTTACAATGTCCAAGCCTTTCCCACTGGTGATGCCAGCAAGTGCCTGCTCACAGGTATTTTTTCCATTTTGGTGCTTTCAGAGTTTCGTGGTTTCTTTTTGCAACTGTATTTTATTAAAATTTGTTTGCTTGCTTTTTATTTTCAGTGTCTATTGGAGGACATGGTGTTGGTAAGAAATCAGGAAATTCAAATTCATATTTTCTGCTATTATACATTGTACCGTTACACTAGTTAATGTTACTAGGGTTAAATCCTTTGGTTTTAACTATGTTTTCATTTGAGCAGAAAGCCTTGGGCCCAATATTAAGATTGCAGAAGAGACATTCATCACTGTGGATGCCAAAGCTGCTGGAAAAGGCAAGGTGACATGTACGGTTCAAACCCCTAATGGAATGGAGCTGGATATGGATGTTACAGAAAATCCAGATGGCACTTTTGACATATATTATACTGCACCCGAGCCGGGAAAATATGTCATCACAATCCGCTTTGGAGGGCAACACATTCCTAAAAGCCCTTTTCAAGTCATGGTGAGTGATATTGCAGAACAGGTGTGTCGGACTGTGTATCACTGCCATGATAATGCCATGATAGATAGAGCTACTGATAATGATACCAGAGACATTGCAACAGAAAAGTACTTGAATGAATATTCAGTTTTGTAGTGTTGGAAAGACAACAGCACACTGTTCAAAACATTGTGGTTTGTTTATTGTCTTTTCTTTTCTTTTATCTTAGGCTACAGATCAGCCTGTGGTACCAAGAGATGACAAAAAGCCCATGTTTCAGCCGCTGAACTTAGTTATCCCATTCACTGTCCAGCAAGGAGAGCTCAGGGGTAACATTTTAATCATATTCATTTAGATCAGAAAATGTGACTACTCTTATGTACTCTTTTCTGAAGTGCACCGTGTTTGTTTTATTTGCAGGGGAAGTGCGTATGCCTTCTGGTAAGACAGGTCGTCCTTTCATCAGGGACAACAAAGATGGAACGGTCACAGTACAATTTCAACCTACAGAGAGAGGCCTGCATGAAATGGATATAAAATATGATGGCAACCACATCCCAGGTTGGACTCCATTTTGGCATTATGCGTGAAATGGCCCCAAAAAAGGTTTGGACACATAAGCCATAGTTAAAATATATAAATGCAAAGTTCTGGAATGAAACTTAAGATGGCACATTCTGATCAAACTCAATCTGACATAATTAGATTTTGCAATTATAATTGCTGCTCAACATTCAAATACTTGACAAGTGCTTGTTGTAGCGGTTGCAGCGTGTTTCAGAAACCTCCCACCACACCAGCTCCACCTGTCTAGATCTGTTATGAGTATTCGTGAATGCTATACGGGGGTTATTTTATATATGTTATATGAACAGTAGCAGTATTTCTCACAGCAGCATGATGTAAATGTGTTGGTCTCTGTAGTTGTTCTGCCAGCAGCAGTAGTGTAGCAGATCTATTCCACCAAGACAAAACTATGCCTAGGAGATTTGTCATGACAGCACTTTTATTTGATAATATTAAATTATTTATGTGGCTTAAGTGTTCAAATTTACATATTAAGACCACTTTAATTTTCATTTACCATCCATGGAATGATGCATTGCACCAAGCTTGTTACAGAACTTGAAATTGTGTTTACAGGAAGTCCTTTGCAGTTCTATGTAGATGCAATGAACAGTGGAATGGTCACAGCCTATGGACCTGGTCTTTGCCATGGGACAGTTAATAAACTGGCCACTTTTACTGTTGTTACCAAGAATGCTGGACAAGGTACATAAATGTTTTGTTTTGCATCATAGTAAATATACATATTTTTACAAAGCAAAAAAAAAAAAAAACCTTAACATTGTCCATTTTATTTGGCCTTCACAGGTGGTTTGTCCCTTGCTGTAGAGGGTCCATCTAAAGCAGAAATCAGTTGTAAGGACAATAAAGACGGCACCTGCACTGTCTCCTATTTGCCCACTGCACTTGGCGATTACAACATCATTGTCAAATTTGATAACAGTCATATTCCTGGCAGCCCCTTCACAGCAAAGATCACTGGTATGACAAGCAAATCCGAAAAACTGAAATAGCTAAACTCTTACACATACTTACCATCCCTTCCGTTAATGTGTAATTTCCTTGTAGGTGACGATTCACTCCGAAGATCACAGCTGAATGTTGGCACAGCAGCAGATGTCTCACTGAAGATCACAGAAACAGACCTTAGCTATCTGACAGCTAGCATTAAATCTTCATCAGGAAAGGAGGAACCATGCCTGCTGAAGAGATTGCCCAACCGGCATATTGGTAAGTACACAAAAGGCTGTAAAATGCTGCATAAACTACATTTGCACTAAATAATCATTGCTCTCCTTTTCTCACCAGGTCTCTCGTTCACCCCAAAGGAAGTGGGGGAGCATGAGGTCAGTGTGAGGAAGAGTGGGAAACACGTGAACAACAGCCCTTTTAAGATTATGGTAGGGCCATCTGAAATTGGGGAGGCCAGCAGGGTCAAGGCTTTTGGTAAAGGTCTCGTTGAAGCACATACCTTTGAAGTGGCAGAGTTCTTTGTGGACACTAGAAATGCTGGTATGTTGTTGTAGTTCTTTTGTGCTTACATTTGTTTATGCATGATTTCAAACTGTTTTGAAAGTCAATTTTTTTTAAAAAAGGGCATTTCTTTTTATTATTATGGTTGAACTGGATCATCAAAGGTCAGCATTAAAGATGTTGGTTCATAAAATGTGATTAAATACATAAATATATTTTTATATATATATATATATATATATATATATATATACAATGTGGTACATTACTAGTTACTTTAAAATCAGTGTTGAGGGTAATGCATTATTTTTTTAAAGTTACACTTAATGCAATACCCCTAATAAAAATGATTTTCAAACCATTTTGGTTTTAAAGGATATGGAGGACTTGGATTGTCAATTGAGGGCCCAAGTAAAGTGGATATCAACTGTGAGGATATGGAAGATGGAACATGTAAAGTGACATATTGCCCCACGGAGCCAGGAAACTACATCATCAACATCAAGTTTACAGACAAACACATACCAGGTTACTTTCCCAGTGTTTCTTTACAATTATATACAATGTAAACTGTCCATTGACAATAGCAGAAATTTGTAACAGTTTGTTTGCTCATCCCACTTCGTAGGAAGCCCTTTTACAGTGAAGGTAACAGGAGAAGGAAGGATGAAAGAGAGTATAACAAGAAAACGGCAAGCTGCCTCTGTTGCCTCAGTAGGCAGTGCATGCGACCTAAACCTTAAAATCCCAGGTAAAAACAATTTTTTTGTTTTTTAGAAACGTATATAAATTGAATACAATACACTGTTACAGAGTTAGCCAGGGTGCCTGGAATCTTTTTAAACAACTAAAGTTTCTGAAAATCTGCATTTCTATACAGGAAATTGGTTTCAGATGTTGTCAGCACAGGAGCGCTTAACTCGTACCTTCACACGCAGTAGCCACACTTACACACGTACAGAACGCACAGAAATCAGCAAGACTCACGGAGGTGAGACTAAGCGGGAGGTACACGTAGAAGAGAGTACACAGGTTGGCGGTGACCCTTTCAGAGATGTTTTTGAGTCCTTCCTAGGAAGAGAACGACTGGGTAGCTTTGGTGCAATAAGACAAGAGGGTAAGGATAAACCATAGTTAAGTTCCCTCCCTCCCTCCCTAAAACACCTAAAGCTTTGTTTTAACTGGTTAAATTTATCGTTTTTTTTTTTTACATTTCCAGCTGATACAGGGATTCAGGGAATGACAGCCCAGGTGACCAGCCCTGGTGGAAATGTAGCCGATGCAGAGGTTGTTGATAGCGGGAACAGTACCTACAGAGTCCGCTTTGTACCAGCTGAAATGGGTTCTCACACGGTCAATGTCAAATACAGGGGCGAACATGTCCCTGGAAGCCCCTTCCAATTCACTGTTGGGCCCCTTGGGGAAGGAGGCTCTCACAAAGTCCGGGCTGGAGGCACAGGCCTAGAGAGAGCTGTTGCAAAAGTTCCTGGTATGTTTTATACAGGTTTTGTTTTCTTCTGATTTTTTGTAATGAAAAACACTGCCATAGATTTTCCTCTAATCTTCTGCATCTTTCTTTCATTGCTCTGTGATAGCTGAATTCAGCATTTGGACAAGAGAGGCTGGAGCAGGCGGTCTGTCCATTGCTGTTGAGGGTCCAAGTAAGGCTGAAATCTCCTTTGAAGACAGAAAAGATGGATCCTGTGGTGTTATTTACATTGTGCAGGAGCCAGGTGAGGTTTACAACAGAACTTGCTATAATTTGAGTTGTACTTATTTGGCAAATCAAGCTGAAATCATTGCGCTCCTGTTCTCCATTTCTCCTCTCAGGTGACTATGAAGTTTCCATCAAGTTCAATAACGAGCATATCCCAGATAGCCCCTTCATTGTTCCTGTTGCTACACTTTCTGATGATGCACGACGACTTACTGTTACAAGTCTTCAGGTATAAACTCCACAACATAGCACAACCACTCTATGCCTTACAGAACAAACAGGAATGCTTAGATCAAATGTGATACCCAGTCATAAGTAACACAGAAATATAAGTTATTAGGATATTAAAGATTATATTCCATTAGTATATTTAGTTAATTTCCATAAAATGACCATAATAACTTAAAAACTGATTAGTAATATGCTTTGCTAAGAACTTCATGTGAAAAATTTTAAAGGCGATTTTCTCAGATTCCAGATTTCCAAATAGTTGTATCTCAGCCAAATATTGTCCTATCCTAACAAACCATACATCAATGGAAAGCTTTTTATGCTGCTTTCAGGTGTCCCGATTTCTTATGACTGGTTTTGTGGTCCAGAGTCACATATAACATATGAAGGTAGTGACTACAGCAATAGTACAGCTTGCCAGAACAACTCTTTTTCTCTTTGAGTCATTGGTTAGTTATCTTTGTCCATGAGTAGTAATTGGACTTCATATCTATCCGGGACCATGCTATAACTTTGTTGAGCAGGGATTAAGTGTTCTATCTATTTATCTACCAATCTGTCTGTCTCACTGTCTGTGTTTGAATACATTGCTATGTATTTGAGTGGGAAATCAAACTTTTATTCCTCTTTTCACATACAAGGAAAAAGATTTGAAGATTAACCAAGAGGCTTCATTTGCGGTTCAGAGGAATGGGGCGAGAGGCATCATCGATGCAAAAGTTCACGCCCCCTCTAGTGTACTAGAGGAGTGTTATGTGACTGAACTGGATAGCGGTGAGTTGTAGACCTGTTGATTTTTTTTTTTTTATGAACACTGCTGTCATGCATTTAACTTAAATTTCACTGAATAGGCAACACTTAACTGTTTTAACATCACAATTCCCTCTTTTTAATAGACAAGAATGTAATTCGATTCATTCCACGTGAGAATGGTGTTCATTCAATTGATGTGAAGTTCAATGGAAGCCATATACCGGGAAGCCCATTCAAAGTACGTGTCGGAGAAGCAGAAAGCGTTGCAGATCCAGGAATGGTGACTGCTTTCGGCCCAGGACTTGAGGGTGGACGCACAGGTACAGGATTTAGTATAAAGTTTCTATAAGTTTTCTTGCTCAGTTAGTTCTACATTTCTACCTGATACAACTGTTATCTTGGGTTTTTACCATTCTTTAGGTGTCCCTTCTGAGTTTGTTGTAAGCACATGCAAGGCTGGTTCAGGGGCCTTATCTGTCACTATTGATGGTCCCTCAAAGGTCAAAATGGACTGCACGGAATGTCTAGAAGGTTACAAAGTGTCTTATACACCTATGGCACCAGGAAACTACCTTATATGCATCAAATATGGTGGGCCACAGCATATTGTTGGCAGTCCCTTCAAAGCAAAGGTTACAGGTAGGATGAATGCAGGTTAATTAGTCTTCCTTTTTAAAGTAAAAGAACTGACGTTTTTGTTGGGAATCTATATCATTGCACAAAGGCTGTATACTGAATTATGAACAGTTGATTATATCATCAGACTTCGATTGCATTTTCTCAGGTAAATATTTGTGCAATTGCAAGAGTTGTGGCCGCGGATGTTAATCTGTCTTTTGCTGTAGGTATGCGTCTGTCTGGAGGCCACAGTCTACATGAAACTTCATCAGTCATTGTGGAGACGGTTACCAAAACCTCAAAGATGGCAGGAGCTTTCAGCTCTCTGTCCAGCTCCAAGTCAGCTTCAGATGCCAGTAAGGTTGTATGTCATGGTGCCGGCCTCTCCAAAGCCTTTGTGGGTCAGAAGAACAGTTTTTCTGTTGACTGTAGTAAAGCAGGTAAAATAAAACAAACATAAAGCTGATAATAGTTTAGCGCCAACAAAATACAGTTATACAGTATATTTATTTCAGTTTTTTTGTCCTTTTAGGTTCAAACATGCTAATGGTTGGTGTCCATGGTCCCAGAACTCCATGTGAAGATGTGGCTGTTAAACACATGGGAAACAAGCTTTACGATGTAACATATACAGTGAAGGAGAAAGGAAACTATGTTGTTATTGTCAAATGGGGGGATGAAACTGTACCAGGAAGTCCCTTCCATGTGAGTGTGCCCTAAACAGTTTATACCTCTAGACTTCCTAATCAAGAAAAAAAACTACTAAATTGAAGGACAGTTTAGGGGAGATTTAAGAGAGAGAGAGAGAGAGAGAGAGAGAGAGAGAGAGAGAGAGAGAGAGAGAGAAAATATATATATTAACTTTCTCGCTGAGGAAAGCTTTATGACAGAGGCGGATCTTAGAAGGTGCTGCCTTTTATTTAATGTTAACCTGTTTGTCGCAAATGCATTTTAATACTGTTTTGGATGCCAAAATGTACCATTAATCATTAAAAGAGAGAATAGTTTTGATTAGTAAAAAGGAATAAAGGAAGAGTTTAATTAATTGTTAATGAATGCCTCTTTTGGATAATCACCAAAAGAGAAAATGTATATTTTACGGAGGGAGATTTATTGCTCCCAAAGGCACTTTTGTTGGTCAAGGGAAATCAAAGCAATATGATTTTGTGTTCTGACATTTTCAACAGTGTATAGACGTATCCAATGCTTTTATATGCTTTATAGAATGTAATTTTGTTATTTTAACCCTTTAATATGCATTTGAAAACGTAAATAAAGAATAAAACTAAGTGTTGTTTTTTTTCCTGTTCACAAAAACTGAAGCAAATGTGAAAGCAAAACTGAACCAAATTTAACCCACTGAAAATTATCAGGTCATAATCTTTTCTAGTTCATGAACTTTTGAGCTCATTGTTTAAACAACTCATGCTAACTGCAAAGTGCTGGATCGGCCCGCTCTCGGCAGTTTAGTCCCTCCACTGACCTCTGACCTGTTTATTTCTGTTAAATAAATTATATTTTATTGGCATAAATGTACACTAACAAATCTATTATCTATAAAGATGATTAATCAAGTGATTTGATCTACTGTTTTCAAATGAAAAGAAAACACAACAAAATGTAATATATTTCACTGGTGTATACAGGATTCAATAGATACAATTAAATTTAGCTTCTGAAAAGAAACTGAAGAATGTGTTCAATGTATTATTTCGTTATTATTAAAACTAAACGTTACCTCAAATAAACAAAGAGAAGCAGAAGAAGAGGGTTTTGACTTAAAACTAAATTGTGGTTAGATCCTAAAGTTTAATTACATTAAATAGATTCATCCATCCAAATCAAAACACACAAACAGGAAAGGTTGCTTTATGGCAACAAAGGGCTACCACAAAAACTAGTATAAACATATATGGGCAAAAGTATTTTTATATACTTAATATTCAGTTATTTTTATTATACTCATGTGTTCAATTTCTAAACACTATGTTCCCCCTCAGGATAACAAATATCAGTAGGAACTACTAGCCTAGTAAATATTTCACCGTTTAAGAGTAGCTTATTTTACATAACCTTGAATTAAACCCGCGTACAACGTCACACAGAAATAGAAGAAACGAGTGTGACTAAACTTGAAAGCAAACGCAATTGTGAACTACGACTTCTAAAACGTTATTCAATTTGAAACAATTTTTCGTAAAAACCACATACTTAAAACAATAGTGACGAATGCTCTTTCAGTGACAAGATGGTGGCTCTTAAAAGAGCCTTTGGATTTTGGGTAGTCGGAGAGGAGTTCTACTTGGAGCTGGTGTACTTGGTGACAGCCTTGGTGCCCTCAGACACGGCGTGTTTGGCCAGCTCTCCGGGCAGCAGCAGACGCACGGCGGTCTGGATCTCTCTCGAGGTGATGGTGGAGCGCTTGTTGTAGTGAGCGAGACGAGACGACTCACCGGCGATGCGCTCGAAGATGTCGTTAACGAAAGAGTTCATGATCCCCATCGCCTTAGAAGAGATACCGGTGTCAGGATGAACCTGCTTCAACACTTTGTAGACGTAGAT
Source organism: Enteromius radiatus (assembly GCA_032357445.1). Classification (NCBI taxonomy): domain Eukaryota; kingdom Metazoa; phylum Chordata; class Actinopteri; order Cypriniformes; family Cyprinidae; genus Enteromius; species Enteromius radiatus. The sequence continues at coordinate 12,176,574 of JAUCMS010000055.1, forward strand.
AGCATAGCTCTCCTTCCTGGATCTCTTGCGCTTCTTTCCTCCTTTACCAGCAGTCTTAGTGACGGCTTTCTTTGAGCCCTTCTTGGGAGCTGATTTCGCTGGTTCAGGCATGATGTCTAAACTTACTAATGATTGAACTTAATCCGACAGAGGCATTTATTGACTCAAATATGCTAATTTTCCACGGAGACATGGAACCTTCTGATTGCGTGTTTTCATAGACCAAACCTGAAAATCCGTTTGTGATTGGCCAACGACGGCCAATCAAATAAGGTGAATTGATAGCCCCACCCACTGCCCAGTTTTGCACATTTGCACGTTTCCTTTGTATTCCCGCTTTTTCTTTAGTTTGTTTTATACAAGAAAGCAAATGTGTCTGATATACCAGATTATTGTTAAACCCTTAATAGACCCATTCAGACATTTCGAGAAAGAGCAACGGCGATTAGCCACGATTTTTTCTTGTCCTGCCAATTCCACTTCTGCTATAACATTAAATCCCATTGCCATCTGGCTGTATTGCACGTAGCTGAGATATGTATGTCTGTGTATACATATACACACACACACACACAGACACACATTATATATATATATATACACACACACACGTGTGCGTGTTTAGTTAGAACTAAACTTAGATAAACGAATAAACCCCAGAAAGAAGTCATTCAAACGTTGCAACACCATTGCTTCCTACTCGTTATATTCAACGGAAATAATCTTTCAGTGCGAAATAGGTGGCTCTTAAAAGAGCCTTTGGGATTAAATGTGGGTGATACGGCGGGTTTAAGCGCGCTCTCCACGGATGCGGCGGGCCAGCTGGATGTCTTTGGGCATGATGGTGACTCTCTTGGCGTGGATGGCGCACAGATTGGTGTCCTCAAACAGACCGACCAAATAAGCCTCGCTAGCTTCCTGGAGAGCCATGACAGCGGAACTCTGGAAGCGCAGATCCGTCTTGAAATCCTGAGCGATTTCTCGCACCAGACGCTGGAAGGGGAGCTTGCGGATCAGCAGCTCGGTGGACTTCTGATAGCGACG
>JAUCMS010000055.1:12201932-12214283 GCA_032357445.1 Enteromius radiatus
CCCATCACTATCCGAAATGCAGACTCCCTTACAACCTTCAAACGACTTCTGAAAACCCATCTCTTTCAACACTATTTGACATCTTAAAAAAAAAAAAAAAAACTAACCCTACTCTTTCCTTCCCTTCTAGCCTGCACTTATTTGAAGATTGCCTGTCGTATGGTATTATGAGCACTTCCTAAGTCGTTTTGCCTCTTATGACTAATTGCTCGTTTTTCCCCACTTGTAAGTCGCTTTGGATAAAAGCGTCTGCAAAATGAATAAATGTAAATGTAATGTAATGTACTAATGTTAAAACTGGTAGTAATAACTGTTGTATTTACATGTGTTTCTTTTAAGTCTAAACCTCTACTTGGTTTAAAAATGGATAATTTTGACAATGATATGTTCAGTGCAGGCACCTTTAGCCGTGAACCCTCGGCATGCGTGTCCCTCTGTCTCTCTGAGCCGGCGAGATCCACCAGGTTGAGCTGAGAGGTTCTGATGTTGACCACCTCCTGTCCGGTCTCCTTCGACTCCAGCGTCATGGTGAACACTGCATGTGAACGAGACGACTCACGGTTCATCGAGGTGGATGCCACTCGCCTGTTCCTCCATCCCATCGACAGCACCTGCACACATGCAAAAAAGCAAAGAGCTGTATGAATAAATAACAGCAGCTAGGAACAGATATCAAAATTATTGTTAGCGTTTAAAAACGTGTAAGACCTGATAGGCCTCTGCAGCAGAAGCCGCGTATTTCTCCACGGCTCCTTCTACAAAGACGCCCCTCTTGATGTCCTCTCGTAGGAACAGGCTGGTGGACACACTGTCCAATAGGTCATAAATCTGCTCATTGTAGATCTCTATGAACGAACACTTGCAGAGGAAACTCTTCATCCCACCAGACTGCAGATAGAGAGAGGGGAAAAATCCATTTAATTAAAAGCGAACAATTAAACAATATAGTAAATTTAGGATAATTAAAATATATATATATATAAAATAATAAATGGTGTATGCATGTATCAATGTACTGTAAAGAATTACAAATAACGTGAGTCACACATGCAGGTTGCTCTTTTCAAGTAACTAGTTAAGCAATGCATCACTTTTAAAGCCACAAAGAAATAACGGAGTTGCTTTTTCACACAAGTGATGCACCTTGTTTACTCATTTAACTTTTTGTGTAAAAGGCCCTTTACAGTTGTCAAATACATAACTTTTAATAATCTCACAGATTTGGAACAATTTAAGGGTGGGTAAATGACTGAAATTCAAATTTTGGGTTTTACTGTAGTGTTCATTTCAGTGAATAAGACATCCCAAAACCATAAAAAATGTACAACACATCAAGTTTAAAGCTGCAGTCCATCATTTATTTTGGTTAAAAATGATCCAAAATCAATATGTGAGAAATTAAATAACCAGCCCGGGTTCAAAACTATCACCTTACTTTAAAAACACAAATGTTTGCTTATAACAATCTATTCTAATTTTAGCGGTACAGGTAGGTTTTTCATAGAAATTTGGGGAATAGCACTGTGACATTACGTCACGTCCATAAGCATAAAGAAGCTGTAATCCAAAAAGGGTTATATGAAACAATAGATAGCCTGGGATTACACGAGACTTGTATTTTAAAGACAACCAGTTTGAAAAGAGCATAGTTTGCATTTTGGGTTAAAATAATTTCTTAATATGAAATTAGAATGATGTGACCATCAGAGATTAGACTGTACACACATTTAAATCTACACACTACTACACACTATACTCATAGTTCAAGCAGTCCTGACATTTTTAACATTAATAATTTGAGAATAAAGTATAACAATATTAATAATAATATAATAATAATTAGAAGGGCAGTTGCACAGTACAACAAGTAATAAAAATAATTCTGCAAGGAACTGCAATACCAGGTTTTAAAACATAGATGACAACAAAGAGGCACAACTTATGGACTGCAGCTTTAATTAAAAAAAAAAAAAAGCTTCCTGATTCCCACTCATATAAACACACACACAAAACAGTATGATACTGCAGCAAATTCAATGTTTCATTCACCTGAAATGTTATACATTTCATGAAACCCATCTTACCCGTTCCACCTCTCTGTTGATGAGGAAGAAGAGGTATTCAAAACTTCGAGGAATCACACCACGCAGCTCATCAGAAAAGTTATCCAGCTCTGAGGGACCTGCAAACACAGCCATAGATGCCAAGTCCAAAGCAAAATGAAGGGGGGGATAAATAAACAAACATCTGACAACTACAGCATGTGAAGTATTTTGTTAGAAAAATGGGTTTTATCAACTTTTCTAAACAAACGCCTCTTATTTTGTCTTTTCAGTAGATAAAATAGCATTTTCAGTTCATAAAGTAGCTCTCAAAATAGAATTGGACACTTGAAGTTGTGTGCATGACCTAGCAGGCCTATTGACAAGAAACTTCATCACTTACCCAACATAGTGAAGGTCTTTCCTGAACCTGTCTGTCCACTGAAAAAGAAACACCACATCTTGAATATGCCACAGCTGCAAAACATTTCATACAAGCCACACAGGAAACTCACTAGGCAAAAATGGTTCCATTGTATCCATTCATGCACGATTCCACAATGTTTTTAGCCACGCTGGAGAAAACCTCCTCCTGACAGACATAAAGAACAGTGATGAGATAGTGACTAGACACATATTCACCCAGAGAAGACATCTCTGACCACTGCCTCACCTGGCTTGTGTTCATGTCAGCCACATGGTCGTAGGTGAAGTTGCGTGGCTCTGGTTTGCAGTGAAGCCTGACGGTGTGCGGCGAGCTCACGGTCAAACACAGACTGTGATCGCCATCTGTGGTTAACCCTGTGCCTTGAGTCAGCGGCCGAACCCGCACAAACACCTTGATGGCATCTCCATCACTGCAGGAGGATTTCAGAGGGACATTACACAAAAAACATTCATCATTTAGTCACACTCAACGTGTATGAGCTTCGTTCTTCTGTTGAACGCAACATGCTAGCAACCAAATATAGTAGTCAACATTTGAGGTGGATCAAAAAAGTGCAAAGATTAAAAAAGTAAAACAAACAACAAAAAACACGTTTTGGGACAACTTTGATGAAAGGTTTGGGTTAGACTTCATTTTAAGGTGTCCTTGTTACAGTGTAGTTAAGCAATTTAATATAAATTAGCCACATGGTTAGGATTAACGTTTGAATTAACCTGATTTTACCAAGGGCAACATGTCCCTGGGTCAACATCTTTGTTGACCCTTGGACAACATTGTGATTAACCAGATTCAATGAGATATGGTCAACAATATACATTTTTGCATTACAATGTTGTTCCAATGTTGTTCCAAGGACACATTGAACGTAGCGAAATCAGGATGTCCAGGATTATGCATAGTTAATTTTTATTACAATAGTATGTACGTGAAACATGGTAACATTATTTTAAGGTTTCTTGTTACACAAAGTTTAGATCTACTTCAAATGTTGACTGCTGTTACCAGCAGACACTGATTCCAAGTTCAATGGCTCCCGTCAATATTCTTCTAAATATATTCTTTTGCATTGATCAGAATAAATAAACTCATTACAATGTTGGTACAACTTGATAAATGGCAAACATTTTATTTCTTGGGTCTCAGCATAAATTATTTTTTATAATGGCCTCCACACTCTTTTACTTAATGTGCTTAATAACAGAGGACTATTAATTTGTTTCTGCAAGACAGATGTCAACAGACCAGAATGATGAATTACACCACTGATCTGTTATAAACACTTGGAAAAAAGTTTAATCAAATAATAAAAAAAGAACAAACTGGAGTTAATGGTATAAAACGTTTATTCTCAATCATTCTCTGCTTTGGACCGTGTTGTAAGTGACATTTAGCTGTACGTTAACTGTTGGCGTTTGCTTCCGCAGTGGCTGCACAGAAAACATAAACAATACAAAAATAAAAAAATAATTATAGTAAATAATACGCTAATTTAAACGACAACAAAAGCTTGGCAGTATACATTTACGTGTGCTAACGTATCCTCCAATAACAACAATTAACGTTATCTTTTGTTTATGAGGTGTAACAAATGAGATACACATTTCGGATATTAGTTTAGCATCATGCGAATACTATAAACAGTACATTAACTCATAACAATAGTAAAACAAAAACCCTCACCTTTGTTTTTTAGATTCATGATTCATTACTATATTTCCTCTTTCCCTCCGTTCATAAAGGATAGATACAAAATTTGGCGCCTCGTTCTTCTTCTTCTTCTTTGGGTTTTAACGGCAGCTGCATCCCCGGATGATACATTACTGCCATCTTCTGGAGATAGTTTACACCTACATTGTTCGCTGTGTCACATTTTAACCATTATTCTCCTGCTATACTTCTTTTACCTTGTCACTCCAGTATTCTCCTTTAATCTTTTTATAGGCTACTCTACAATCTTTTCAAATTAGATAATATTAACAGAGGTGTAAGATTTGTATCAGTTAATTTGTAAAGAAGAAGAAGAAAAAAAAAACTATTTCAAAAATGAATTTAAAATATATTATGTATCCCTACACTGTACAGCAAAAAGTATTAGTATATAGATGTTACAATATTCCCTGTATGTATTTGATAACTTGTTTGTGTACGGTTGCAAAATAGACAGGCGGTTTAACCCTATCAAGTGCACCTAAGGAAAAAAAAAAAACTTCAGATCTATGCAGACTTTATAAATAGATAAATAAACATCAGATCTACTGGGACATATTTTTTCTAAGTAATGTCGTTTAGATCAGACATATGCAATGACCATCAGCATACAGGAAGTACAGAAAAATGAGGTGAAGTGCATGACACAATTAAATAAGAAAGAAAATATATATTATTGGTTGAAATCAGTGTTAAACCTTATGATTGCTTTATATAACATTTTCTTTTTAACAAGTTTGTTTGAAAGACAAATGCTTTCCAAATAATGGTTAAATAACCACCTGAGTGATCCAAATTTAAAAAAAAAATGCGTGTGCTCATCTGTAGTTGATGCAGTGTTGAAACATCTTTTTTGTATTTATGATTTTATCATAAGGAGAATGTAAATGCAGTGTTCAAATGCTCTGTAACCACCCGATCAATGACCAATATCTGTGTCAATCACCACAAAACTGGAAACTGTGTATATAAGCGGATGGTGATGAAATGAAAGATGATGATGAAAGATGAAAAAGAGGAATTAGGCAGACTCCATGAATTATGAATAAATTATTGCTATTGTGTTAATATGCAATCAAGAAAATGGATAAAAAAATAACTGTAGTCTAATTATGAATATTTAAAAATGTAATCATATTATATGTACTTACTTATTGTAATCTGATTAAGTACAGTTTATAAACACTTAGGGACGGTTTCACTAACAGGGTTTAAGACTAGTCCTAGATTCAAATAAATGTTAAGGGCTGTCTAAACTGGAAAAGGCTTGCACTGAGATATCTTAAAATACATAACTGCCATTGTTTGGTCTTAAAATGCTCACAGATAATGCATTTTTGTAAGACATGTTTCTAAAAATTCTTAAATGTCCTGAATTAGAAAAGGTCTAGTCCTGGCTTAATCTAATTCCTGGGAAACCGGCCCTTATTGTCCAGCTCTGAATGTCTGTCAGTATGCTCAAACAAAACATTAATGTAAAAAAAACAACAATTTATAAGTTTATATAATTTAAAAAACATCTATTTTATACATTGTCAATTACACTTTTCCCCTAATTAAATCCCTACTAGATGCACAAGCAAAAAAATGGGTTGAGAGAAGTGCCTGTGGACTGCTGCTTTGAAAAGACACATTGAAAATAATTATTTTAAACCAGTTTTTGAAGTGAAAACTGACTGGCTAGCAGATTGTCATTGGAGCTGTTGTAATCATCAGTGACTATAATTAGTGGACTCTGCAGCTCGACAGACCTGTAAATATCTTATCAAGAGACCTATAGAGCTCTTCACCAGGTAGACTAAAGTTCAAAAGCTGTGGTAGCACATTCATGTTTTAAGATCTCAATCTAAAATGTAGTTAAATTTTTTTTATTGCTTATATCAAAACTATTTGAACTACAGCACATGACTGTAAAAAAATCAATAGACTATAGTCTTAGATTTTGCTTCACTAACTGCTCTAACCAGATTGTTTAAAAATAATAATAAACAGACGTTTTATATTAACGTTTATCATCTTCTCCGACCAGTCCGAGAAATTGTAAACAGATTAGGAGCTCTTTATGAGAAAACGTCAGTGGCTCTTAAAAGAGCCTTTGGGATTAAATGTGGGTGATACGGCGGGTTTAAGCGCGCTCTCCGCGGATGCGGCGGGCCAGCTGGATGTCTTTGGGCATGATGGTGACTCTCTTGGCGTGGATGGCGCACAGATTGGTATCCTCAAAAAGACCGACCAAATAAGCCTCGCTGGCCTCCTGGAGAGCCATGACAGCGGAGCTCTGGAAGCGCAGGTCCGTCTTGAAGTCCTGAGCGATTTCTCGCACCAGACGCTGGAAGGGGAGCTTGCGGATCAGCAGTTCGGTGGACTTCTGATAGCGACGGATCTCTCGCAGTGCCACGGTGCCGGGCCTGTAACGATGAGGCTTCTTGACGCCGCCGGTGGCCGGAGCGCTTTTCCGGGCGGCTTTGGTGGCGAGTTGCTTCCTCGGGGCTTTGCCGCCGGTGGATTTTCGAGCGGTCTGCTTGGTTCTTGCCATTCTCTCGAAATCGCTTTCTGATTCCGAATAACGTGTACTTCTGTCTGCAGCAGTAGCGCTATTTAAAGTACTCATGCATTGCGATCTTGTGGTTGAAGAGACATTTGATTGGCTAATCTGTTCAAGACGCGGGGTGAGTAAACTTTCTGGTCAATGGCTATTGGCTGTTCTTTGTATGAAATATGAGCGCATCTACACACATTATGTTTCACAATTGCTCACAGTGTTGACATTTATGTGTGATATTTAATTTCAGTAGTAATTTATTTAGGTTTATTTTAATTATTTTGAAAAAAGTTATTTTAATTTTTTTGCTTTTCTTTTTATATTTCTTAATTGTTATTACTATTATTTAGGTATTTACTGTTTGGTTTTCTGATTGTATTGTATTGCTTTTACTGTTTCCCCTATGAATATTATACGTTCAATAAAAATGAAATAAAAGAAATACAAAATTGGCTCACTGTGTTCCATTGTTTTAATCTGAAAATGAGGTTAAAACAACACGAGCTTTATAATATTCATAAAGGTTTATAAAACGTTACGAGGCCAAATAGTGAATTGTTAGTTATTGATAATTTTTTGTTAAGTAGGCTTTGTAAACAATTCAATACTTGAATTGAACTAAGGTGAACTCAATTTTAACATTAACACTCACAATGACACGACATATGTTTTAACGGCCTGGTTTAACTGGGTGAATCTGCCTTTTAAAGATAAAATAGGTGGCTCTGAAAAGAACCTTTGGAGTTCAAATAGTTTTAGTTTATTTGGTTTTAGCGGGCTTCTCGGTCTTCTTCGGCAGCAGCACGGCCTGGATGTTGGGCAGCACGCCGCCCTGAGCGATGGTCACTCCGCCCAGGAGTTTGTTCAGCTCCTCGTCGTTGCGCACCGCCAGCTGCAGGTGACGAGGGATGATACGGGTCTTCTTGTTGTCCCGAGCTGCATTTCCAGCCAACTCCAGGATCTCAGCCGTCAGATACTCGAGCACAGCGGCCAAATAAACAGGAGCACCAGCACCGACCAGTGTTACCTTTGCGTAGTTACCGGAGAAGGCTGTGAACACGGCCCACAGGAAACTGCAGCCCAGCTCTAGAAGAGCGAGTCTTAGCCTTTGCTCTGGCCTTACCGGTTTTCCCGCGACCACTCATTGTTGTATTATTAGCTTATCCAACTATTAAGCAGATAAAATATAACCATCGCATCTTTTTGACAACTTGGTTTTAAGAGATTGTGCTCGTCGTCTATTGGCCAGAATGCTTCAAAGCTGCAAACCAATCACAGTACGTCCCTCTAAAGCTCCAATCCCCTCCCCTCTCTGCAAGCCTTTCATTGTAATCAGTCCTTGGAAGGCGCATGGAAGGGTGCGAAAGTGCTTTTCAAAACAGATCAGTGGCCTTTTTTTTATCGTTTTGCATTAGCCCTATTCATTGCTTATGTATGAGTATTATATTTATAATGTTAACACGCATGTAAATACAGGACAGTAATTATTTTTGCCCTCATACATAGTTTATCGCATACTAAGATTTGACCTAAATAAACACCCTTTTTTATTTTGCCTTATAGTGCCTAGAAACCACAGGAGTATAACGAAAAACTTGCTCTTCAGTATACGAGGTGGGTGGCCCTTAAAAGGGCCGTATTTGTTTAGAAAAGAGATAAACTCAAAAAATGACATTTATTTCTTTTTGGGAGCTGCCTTTTTAAGCTTGGCTGCTTTAGGCTTTGCCGTCTTCTTGGGTTTGGCTGCCTTGGCCTTCGCCGTCTTGGGTTTGGCTGCCTTGGCCTTCGCCGTCTTGGGTTTGGCTGCCTTGGCCTTCGCCGTCTTGGGTTTAGCTGCCTTGGTCTTGGGGCTCTTGGCTGCTTTCTTAGCAGATGATGGTTTCTTCGTTTTCTTTGGGCTCTTGGCTGCTTTTTTGGCAGCTGCAGGCTTCTTCGCCTTTTTGGGGCTCTCTGTTGCCTTCTTTGCAACGGCCGTTTTCTTCAGCTTCTTGGGGGATTTTTTTACGGCGGGTTTCTTGGCTGCAGGCTTTTTTACTTTCGCAGGGACTTTCTTGGCGGGTTTCTTCTTGGTCTCGGCCTGGTTCTTGTTGAGCCTGAAGGAACCGGAGGCGCCGGTACCTTTGGTCTGGACCAGGGTGCCCGTGGTAACCAAACTCTTGATTGAAATCTTGATGCGGGAGTTGTTCTTCTCCACATCGTAGCCACCCGCAGAAAGAGCCTTCTTCAGGGCGGGCAGGGACACGCCGCTTCTTTCCTTGGAGGCGGACACGGTCTTGACAATAAGGTCTCTGACGTTCGGGCCCGTTTTCTTGGGCCTCGGGCCCGATTTCTTTTTGGGAGCTTTAGCCGGCGCAGCGACGGTAGCTGGAGCGGTTTCAGTCATCTCTTCAGGTTATTAAACGTCGGTAGGAGGAATACAATGAAGCGCTTCAGAGCGCCGTCGCCAGACTTAACTGCCACATGAGAACCGTGTAGACTCTACACTTTTCCCCAGGGCTTCTGAGCAACTCCCTTGTAAATTTTTCTCCGTTTAAACACATGAAACAAAAAATTACCTAAACGTCTTTGTTGTGTACATCAAAAAAAGATATTGCGTAACATAGAATTTCACATTTAAGCTCTACTTTGATTTTCCCGCTCATGTCGCCTTTGTCTCTGGGACAATCGTGGCAATAAATAAGTTGGATTTTTTTTTTTTTTTACAAAAACTGAAGATGACGTTGACTTCAGTATCAAAATAAAGCCATCTTGTAATTTATATGTAAGAAAACAAGAACTACAGAACTCTAACATAAGGTTCTTTCGAGTAAGATGGACCTTAGAAAATGTGTCCAGTATCAAGAACGCAACTTAACTTATTTTTGAGCATTGTTTGTGGGTTAATACAAAAATGGTACACACCTCACACGTCCATAGACGAACTTTGATAAAATCTAAAGAGAACTTAACGGGGTTCTGCGCTTGTATAGTGGTTTTACATGTATAAAGGTATTAAAAGTGCTTTTTAGAGATATGTGTGGCTCTTAAAAGAGCCTTTAGAGTTTTTTTTTTTGTTACGATAGTATGGACACATTTAACCTCCGAAGCCGTAGAGAGTGCGTCCCTGTCGTTTCAGAGCGTACACGACGTCCATGGCAGTGACGGTCTTTCTCTTGGCGTGCTCGGTGTAAGTAACAGCATCGCGGATCACGTTCTCCAGAAACACCTTCAGCACACCGCGAGTCTCCTCATAGATCAGGCCAGAAATGCGCTTGACTCCGCCACGGCGAGCGAGACGACGGATGGCGGGTTTGGTGATGCCCTGGATGTTATCACGCAGAACTTTACGGTGACGCTTAGCGCCTCCTTTCCCAAGTCCTTTACCACCCTTACCTCTTCCAGACATTGCAGCAGTCAGCCGTATACCTAACCTTCACAATAGAACCTCAAAAACAACAAGGGGACTTTTACGTTCACTTAAAGGACCTAGTTGAAACATATCAGGGCGGAGCTATGCAACGTCACACTGGACTGAAACGCATCACGTGAGGCCCACTGGACAACCGAACCGAGTACAGCGGTGTTTTTAGGCTTGCGTGAACGCATATAGGCGCTTTCCTTAATATAGCTTTTATGATGTAAGCTGTTTGGCCGTACTACAGAAATATTAAGCACGCTGTTTACTTTAAGTCAAGTATTTATTATTATTATTCTCTGTGAATAAATGGCATATTTTATAAACCACTATGTTAAAGTCATTTTTATTTGGTGCTAAAATGTAAAATCTTGGTCCCCAGCTGTAATGGATAGGTTTAATCTTATTAAACTTACTTATGATAGTTGGTGTATTACGGTTATTTTAATTAAACATTACAGCTTTTATAATAATTAGGGGTTCACAGGGATCATTTCCATGCAGCTTATATATTGTATATTGTACTGGGTTGTGTGTGCTGGATGATTAGTAATGTAGAGCGAGGTGATCATGGAGTAAAGAGATTAGAAAATGGTAAAACAGCATTAGGTGATAAAACAAATTTAAACATTTTAATATTTAGTTAACTAGCATGCACTCGGAAAACATTGGCCTGCATAAGTAAATCTTCATCACTAACGCCCCCTTCCAAACAAACAAAAAAAAGGACACAAAGCAAAAACGCAGTAACACATTACGTAATAAATATTCAGATTTCTTAATTTGCTTTTTAAAGAGAAGGTGGGTGGCTCTTAAAAGAGCCTTTGGAATTCTCAATCACACCACTTTATTTGGTTTTAGCGGGCTTCTCGGTCTTCTTCGGCAGCAGCACGGCCTGGATGTTGGGCAGCACGCCGCCCTGAGCGATGGTCACTCCGCCCAGGAGTTTGTTCAGCTCCTCGTCGTTGCGCACCGCCAGCTGCAGGTGACGAGGGATGATACGGGTCTTCTTGTTGTCCCGAGCTGCATTTCCAGCCAACTCCAGGATCTCAGCCGTCAGATACTCGAGCACAGCGGCCAAATAAACAGGAGCACCAGCACCGACGCGCTCGGCGTAGTTTCCTTTGCGGAGAAGCCTGTGAACACGACCTACAGGGAACTGCAGCCCCGCTCTGGAGGAGCGAGTCTTCGCCTTTGCTCTGGCCTTTCCGCCGGTTTTGCCTCTTCCACTCATGTTAAAGTATGTGTTGCAATTGTTTCTACAGAAAAATGCAGAAATAATAATAACGCTGCAGCTTAACAATCAGCTTTTAACAGAGCATGCTACTCTTCTATTGGTTAAAATCGATAACAGTTGTAAACCACTCACTGTTCCTCCCTCCAAATCCCAAACCCCTCCTCCTTTTGCCATTTACTTGACATTACATGCAAAACACAATTTATACACGCATAATAGCCTACTGTTAAAACTTACAAATAATAATAATAATAAATAAATATATATATATATATATATATATATATATATATATATATATTGATGAATTAATTAATTAATGCAAGAAGCACTAATAGGTTTATAATAAAATATTCACATTTTTGTATATTAAAGAAGCCAAACATTAAATCTTTAAGAAGCAAAGAGAAACCCTGAAGCACATTGCAATTGGTTACATTAGAGAATTCAATCCAAATAAGCTGTGTGTGAGGAAAATCCCTTATCAGTTTCATTAGATTCACCACAAAAAGAACAGTTTGTATCTGTGTGTAACCCTACCTAAACCTTACAAATGATTGGGAAAATGTTAAAGAAGGGCAACAACACGCATACATAGATTACCCCTTTAAAATATTGTAATTAAAAAGTGACAAACAAAAAAACACATAACTCACAACTTACAATAATAAAGCTAAAAAATAAATGTCACATACAATAATTCAATCAAATTCAGTACCAGCTTCATTACCAATAGTGTCCATGACAATGGATTACTTGGGAGTATTGTGAATTCTAGTAATCATATATAGAACTTATATTATCATATTAATAAAAGGATGTAAAGAATTAGCATACTGAATGAGGCCTTGAGGCCTATCAGTTAAGGCCTAGAAGTTGAGGCCCTAGCCTGAATACTTGAGTTTGTGCGTAATAGTTGAGGCCCATGTCTGAGAATGTGTGTGTGCGAAGGGAAGGTGACAGTTCTCATGAATGTAAATC
>JAUCMS010000055.1:12218259-12242090 GCA_032357445.1 Enteromius radiatus
GTCTTGCCTTGACTCGGATTGCACATTACTAAGGCTTATGAGTGCTGAGCTTGAGTCAGATGCAATTACCACCCTGCTTGGTTTGTTACCCTCCACCCACTGCAATGCCAGCCATATTGCTACCAGCTCTGCCGTATACACTGCCAGTTTGAACCAATCTGATACATACGTTAAGGGCTTTTATTTTATGCATAAAACCGGAAGCTACCCCTCCCCCCCAATATCTTTGAGCGGGGAAAGCATGCCGCTCTCACTCGTTTAAAGACAAGAAACTCATAGCCATTGGCCAGAAAGACTACGTCAAGCTGTGACGTAATACAATAGCCAATCAAATCCCTCAACCACAAGAGAGCAATGTAGGAGTAGTTTAAATAGCTGCGCTGCTGCTGCACTAGAAGAAGAACACGTTATTCTTTTTCAGCAGACGATTTCGAGAGAATGGCAAGAACCAAGCAGACCGCTCGTAAATCCACCGGTGGTAAAGCCCCGAGGAAGCAGCTTGCTACCAAAGCCGCCCGTAAGAGCGCTCCGGCCACCGGCGGCGTCAAAAAGCCTCATCGTTACAGGCCCGGCACCGTGGCTTTGCGAGAGATCCGTCGCTATCAGAAGTCCACCGAGTTGCTGATCCGCAAGCTCCCCTTCCAGCGTCTCGTGCGAGAAATCGCTCAGGATTTCAAGACGGACCTGCGCTTCCAGAGTTCCGCTGTCATGGCTCTCCAGGAGGCCAGCGAGGCTTATTTGGTCGGTCTGTTTGAAGATACCAACCTGTGCGCCATCCACGCCAAGAGAGTCACCATCATGCCCAAAGACATCCAGCTGGCCCGCCGCATCCGCGGAGAGCGCGCTTAAACCCGCCGTATCACCCACATTTAATCCCAAAGGCTCTTTTAAGAGCCACTGACGTTTTCACTTTAAGAGCTTAACTATACTATGCTGTAGATATGTCGTCGGAAATTGGGATAAATATTACAGTAACAGACATGGTAACCCGTTTTAAGGCGTTAATTTTCTCTTTTATAACTTCACTAAGTTGCAATAGTTATTTCATGTCAGTGCATTGCCTTATTATATAGTATTATATTATTATATTATATTATACACACAAATTGAAATATTTCAAGCCTTTATTTGTTGGTTTTGACGATTATGGATTAAAAACAAAAAAACATCCAGTATTTCGCAAAATTAGAATATTTCATGTGACCGAGAGAAAAAAAAAGCATATTAAACACTTGTTGGCCTTCTGAAAAGTGTGTTAACGTACTGTATTATCTCCTCAGTACTCCTAATTACAGCATCAAGGCGGCGTAGCATGGAGGCAATCAGTCTTTGACTGATATGTTATGGTAGCCCAAGTTGCTTTGATATTGGCCTTCAGCTCATCTGCATTTCGGGGTCTCTGTTCCCTCATCTTCCTCTTGACAACACCCCATAGATTTTCAATGGGGTTTAAGTCAGGCAAGTTTGCTGGCCAATCAAGTACAGTTATTCCATGGCTATTAAAGGAAGGCACTGGTAGTATTGGCTTTGTGGACAGGTGGCAAATCCTGCTGGAAAATAAAATCGTCATCATCATCTCCAAAAAGCTTGTCGGCAATGGCAAGCATGAAGTCCTCTAAAATTTTGCATGCAGCTCCATACCATGCAGAAGTCTGTACGTGGTGGTTCTTGATGCATTGACACCAGCCTCAGTCCACTCCTTATGAAGCTCCCTCAGATTTCTGAAATGCCCTTGATTTCTGACAATCCTCTTAAAGCTGCGGTCATTCCTGTCACTTGTGTACCTTTTCCGGCCACATTTTTCCCTCCCTCTTAACACTCTGTTAATATACTTCGATAAGTGGAAATGCAATCTTCAGGTGCACAATATCTATCTAATGTGTTTATTAGTTTATTATTTTTAAAGATTGATGGAGTAGTCACAATGATTTGTTGTATTAAATATGGTATCAAAAACTACAATGGATGTAAGAATGAACATCCACACATGAATGCTGAAGGATATGAAATATAGAAACTAGGAGGACTATTATTCTACAAATCCAGCAAAATAAAAGCACAACTTACATTGGGAAAATTCTCTATATATGCTCTATATAAAATCACTGGCGGAACAATCCTGACCACTTTTATAACTATAAAATGTCATACCATTTTTAGTATGTTTCATATGTAGGCTAGCATTGAACTGCTGATTCAATCAAATAAATTTGTCACTGCTTTCTTTGATTTCTGATCTATTTATGTGAAAAATGTGGTGAAATTGATTGAGAGGTCAAGACATCAATGTTATTGATTTTATTTAATTACATTCTGAAAGAACAGAAACCACAGCACTTTCATTACCTTCATACATTTGTTTTTAAACAAAATGATTTAATTTTATATTCAGGTCATTTATGACGAGAATAATACATATTCATTTTATACTGTATACACATTTTATATATGTATATATAATTGTTTTATTTGTTAAAAATCAAATATAAAAAATACAAAACTATTTACAACTTTTTGCAACTAACAAATTATTACCAAAATATTCACATGTCCATATGTAAACCACCTTAAGCTTGGGGTCAATAACATTGATTGATTTGAAATAAATTAATACTTTATTCAGTAAGGATGCATTAAATTGATCAATGGTGACTGGGGTGAAAATTCATCTTGCCATCACAGGAATAAAGTACATTTTAAAATATAGACAATTAAAGTAGCAGAAAGTTGTAACAATATTGTAAGCCTTGGTGAGCAGACTATATTTATTTTAGAAACATAAAAAAACATACAGACATTTGAACAGTAGTGTACACATTTATACATAAGTAAAACCTATTTATTGAGCAGTTATTTTAGCTCATTTCTCTCACATACTATTTAGCTTATTTGCTTTTTTCTGTTTAGATGATCTTTTTGCACTACCATTCTCATTGAGCTTGGTCAAAGTATCCTGTTGTGCTCTTTGAGCTCTGAAAAAAAAAATAATATATATATATATATATATATATATTAAAAGAACTTTTCAAAATTCATGGAACATTTATTCACTCTCTATTTACATTCTGTTTGTTTTATTCTGTTATTTATTCTATTACCGGTGATTCTTGTTACTGACCTCAATTCTTCCTTGAGCCTGCTGAGTTTATCATACATTCTTTCATTTCTCACATCCAGTGGTGTGTTAGGGACAAACCAGCTTGCTACACATTTAAAGATCACCACTACATGCTGGGCAGAGAGAGAGATAATGAAGTGAATTGATTATACGTAATCTTAATGTAATTACCTGTATCTTGAATCATTTTCTTGTGTGTCAGATTACCTCAAATACAATGATGAAGACTAATCGCGCTGCCAGAATGACCCAAAACTGATTAGTTAAGCTAAAGTCTTCATTACTTCTGTAGTCTCTGTAGCTGAAATGAAAACAATACAAAGTCAAAAGTTTTTTTTTTGCGCTGTTGTTGAATTAACTACATTTAAAATTTACAAAAACACACTAATTCATAAGAAATAAAATAATGTAATTTTGTGTTTTGAGGTGCTGTTAAGACTGCATATATTAAAAGCCATAATATTAATAGCTTATTCTAGCTAAGAACCACCAAATTAAACAGTGGAGCTGGGGATGGAGAAGGCTTTTTGAAGCGCTACACCAAGCACTAGCCTATGCCCTGACATACAATCAAAATACAATACATTGCGTTTGCACTGGCAGCAGGGACTGATAGTGATGTCTTTATTTACAAACATCAACAACTGTTGAATGGAGGATACAGTGATCGATCTGAGGTGTTTTTGTTGTGTCGCGGGTTTTGTGATAACAGACATGGAATGTAAATGCACAATTTACTCAATTAAACTCGATCACTGAATCTGACTATAACTCCTATGCCAACTTGCAGTGTTACATATTATCGAGGCTGAGAAATGAACAATGCTACAGACAACAGCTGAATGTAATTATTACTGCTTTCAGTGTTCGTGGATTTTTTAACCCTTAACCTCTTATTTGGGGTGTACACTCAGGGTCTTCACAACAAAATACAATTATTAATGTTTAAAACTAATGTTATTTTATTTTGTTTATTAATGGATAAGGAGTTCGACTTGTAACCCAAAGGTCGCCGGTTCGAGTCCCAGGTCCGGCAGGGATTGTTGGTGGGGGGAGTGAATAACCAGCGCTCTCTCCACCTTCAATACCACGACTGCTCCCCTGGCGACGCAATGTTATATATTATATTATATTAATATTAATAAATAATATATTTTTTATATAAATTGTAAAAATATGAAAAGTCCTCCAAGAACTACACAAATGTGAAGGAAAAACATTAATACACATTTACATTTGTTTACAAAAACCCAATTATTTTGTTACAAAATTACATTTTGTTTCTTGACCCAAAAGACCCTGAGTGTGACTTTTTCTACACTAATATAAAATCAAGATATCATTCCATTTTTTTTTTTCTTTTGTAAATCTAGCAAGTGTTTACCGCTGTACAAAATCTCAAACCATTTGGATGAAGAGAACTATTTAAAAAAATTTAAACATCATTTGCGGGTCAAAGCCCCAAAGACCACACAAGGGTTACAAACTTTTCTTAATCTACACCCCATCTCCTGTGCGAGGATGCTGGAATGAACGCCTTTTTCTCCCCAATGGAGAAACAAATAAGAGTTTTGAACTATATCAGGCCTTTAAGTTTTTGCCAAAAATTAATACTTTCCTAGTTTCTGTGGTGAGAATACACCAAAATATTTAGGAACTAAATGGTTACTCTGGTGAGAAAGCACCTATTGGCTGCTGATACAAAAACAACCAATCAGCTATGCAATGTGATAATGATCTCAGATTGTATTTGATCTATTGGACTGCGCCATCTAGAGTTTCAAGACAGAACTTTGGATTTCTCTGCTGTTTCCTACTCTCAACTCCCCATGTCATGCTCATGTTGCTCAACATATATAACACTGGTTTTTAGATCAGACAGAGAGATAGATAGAGAATTACCTGCAGTGTGTCACAATTATGCCACTGTCAGTGATCATTTGATTCATTTTGAAATCATTCCTTACTCTCTCATCACTTATATTAGCAGTGGATAGAGTGTTGTTTATGTATCCAGCCATACAACTGAGAAACACACAAAAAAAGATTAAAAGACACACTTGTGCACTTTTGAATATATTGATCACGCAGTTGTGAAATATCAGGTCCAACTCACTCAATGCCAGAAGGACTACCACTGACACAAGGCCCATAGACGTACTGGTAAACCAGTCGTGGAATGAAATCAGAGGATATACCAATGACCAGTCCATTAGCAATGACTGCAAGCATACCAATCACCTCAAGCACATCCGTCCAAACACCTGAAATCATAAAAAGAGTCATATATATACACATCTTTTCCATTACCCTTTTCCATACTCTCAATTTTAAGTCTCTTTGCCAAGTTACAGTATACTATGACAGATTCATAAAATAATCTGCATTGAAGTGTGCTGTTCAAACTGATAAAACCAACTTAAAGTACAGCTGCAAGCAGCAATTAAGTACAAGCACTGTGTCACCATGCTGCACTAAATATAAAGAGACCAGTCTTGTGATAAGCTACTATGACTGTGGAACTGTCCTGAAACTGCAGGTCACCTTTTTTTTTTCTCTCCATTCTGTCACAGAATGGAGTTTTGGTTCCTTGTCGCTGTCACCTCTGGGTTACTTAGTTAGGGGCACTAAATTTCCAGCAATTATCGTCAATTTGATTTCACAGACACTAAACTGAGTCTTCGATTTTGTATACATTTCTGACACGCTATTCTCCTATTTGATACTGTTAAGTGCTTTGATACAATGGCCACATTCACACAGCAGCAGAATACAGTTGTCAGTCCTGTATTTGGGATTGACAACAGTATTTTCTTTACAGGCGAGTCTCGAAATGTGTCGTTCACACAGCAGCCTTTAGTTGTGTTCAGAATTCTGTCAGTATGAACATGCAATGGGAGTCAAGCTCACATTCCTTCCCAGTAACCATAGCGACAGTGACCAAAGTAATATCAAAGATGGCAACGTCCATAAAACTGAAAGTCTTATCACTTTTTGACATGACAAGAGTCCAATGGAGCCTCAAGTTATTTCATCAAACCTGTATTTTGTGTGAACGTGGGCAAACTGTATTGTTAAAAGCGCTATGAATAAATGTGACTTGAGTGACTTGAAACATGTTGCTGTCTATAGCCTCACGTCCACTTTAGTGAGTTCTTCAACTAATTTATTTGTGCATTATGTCGGAAATGACATAATTGACTGACCAACACAGTTTCTAAAGCCTCGTTCAGACTGTCGACCCAAATCCAATTTTGTGTATATCAGACTGAAACCCGATCAAAATGACTGAGGCTGATGATACACGGGGCAACTTTCTAAGCAATATTTCTTGGGCACTTTTCCATTAAGAATGGGTGACACATTTCTATCCAGATATTTTAGATTGGTTGTAGGGCACTTCTTTTGAAAAAAAAGAAGAAAATACTTGCTAAAAACAACCTCGTCTTACCTTTACAAATGGTTCTTTTGATATTTAGGGATAACTACAACTCTCTGACAGTCAACTCAGAATGACAATCTTTTCACAGATTCCCAGAATATTCTCTTACCAATATCATTGGCCTTCGTTGGCACTAGTCTGCGCTCAAGGCTGACCATCTTAATGGCGTCCAATCGGATCTCAATGATGTTGTTTAGAAGCGCCAACAATGGAGCCAAAGGAAATGCTGCTACAAAGATAGTAGTAAAACTGAACTGGATCACTGGCGAGGGGAGAAAAGGACAATGCAAATATCAAATATGTGTGTTTCAAAGAAAACAAAAGCTTAGTAATAAAAGATTTCATACAAATCTCTGCAACAATGCTACAGTAGGTTATTGTGTGTGGTTTCCAAGTGGTTAGAGTGCAATTGCTAAAGTGCTTAGCATGCAACGATATGACAGTTGGAGGGGTGGTTTTTGCTACCCCAAATAGGTAGTCCAAAACAATTATGATCATATCTTTAAGTATATATGTTTTTTAAATTACCCATTTCCAAGAACTCGTTAAAGAGGCTGAAGCGATCCGTTTTAATCAGGCTGTAGTTTCTGTGGATTTCTTCGATTTTGCAGTTCTCACAGAGTTCAGATCCTTCCTTGGCATTCATACACTCCTTCTTATAGCACCTGAAACACCTTCTCTTAAACGTCTGGGTCTTTTTCGTCTTCAACCACCGATTAAACCAGCTGTGGAAAAAAAGATACAAAGTTGCATAGTTCAACAGCAGTTTCTGATTTATGATTTTCTCAATATGAACTAATTACTGTTTTTAACCCTTTGCTGAGCCTTAAGTCTGTTTAACTAGCTATTCATATAATAGTAGAAATAGTTATATGACTATAAAATATAACTTCAGTTTTGAATAAGGTATTGTTTCCCAGCCTCGAGTTTAATCATGAAAAGCAAATCAATAAGTTCTACTTACGGACCAGAATATTCAAAGATATTGTTGAAGGTCTGTTTAAGTACCATGATAACAGACATCTGAATGAACAAATCTGTGAGGCATCCACTCGGGTGACACTGAATTTAAATCAGCAAGAAAAAGTGAAACACAGAACATAGCAGTGCATTTGTTTGTCACCGTAGTAGAGTAAATAAAAAATGGCCATACCTCTTCCAGTCTCCATATGCCAGATATCCTCACATATCCTCCAGGATGACCATTAATCCTAAAACACAAATGAATGTTCAGTGCTCACTATTTTGATCTTTGATTACAGTACATTTTTATTCCAGTAAAAATGTAATGATCTTAAGATAAAATGTGTTATAAATATATGAATGTAATCATTTAATAGGGCTACACAAAACTAATGTAATTCAACTTTTAATTTCCCAGGCTACCTTCCCAGAAAGAAAGCTGTGTATATGAGAGAGGAGAACATCGTAAAGAACTGGAATATGAACATCTTGACAGTGAAACTCCTTTCAATGGCAGCATGGGAGTGCTTATTCTCTGTAAGCAGAGAAAAAAGCAGTATATCATGAACACATTTGGTTTACAGTCAAAATGTTTGATAGTTACATCCACAAACTCTGTTCCACTGACCTATTTCACTCAGCTTCATAGCTACTGTACAATTGACCTGGATAAAATAAATGTACATGGTTATTAATCATCTTCATCACAGGTCCTGTTTCAACTTGGTCCTGTACAAACTTGATTTAATAAGAAAATATTCAATACAAGACTTTATTAAAACAAAATGAAGGCAACCTTCTGTTCTCTGACAGATTTGTGGAGCTATTACCCGGGTCATGACAGTGATAGTGATGTAGTGAAGCACGGCTCCGAGCATCACGGCAACTGTTTGTGAATTCTCAGTAATGACCTTCCAAGGACTGTTTTCGGCCACCAGCACAGTAGCGATCACTCGACACACAACCAGGACATGTGTCAAACCAATGATGATCAGTAACTGATGACACAGCAACACAGAAACCACCCAAGCCAATTAAACCATGCATATATGAATTCAATCTTTTTTATGAGAGTAAAGTCATTTCTACATGCCTTCAGTTTCTTACCATGAGAGTGACTAAAACCAGTACAATGGTGGAGCGCAGATAAGAGTGCATTTGCATCTTAGGTTCACATTGCGCATTATTTACAATCTTCAGAATCAGCTCCTCCTGCGTGATACAAGAACGTACAAAATCACATGCTATTAAACCATTCATATATTTGCAGTTCCCAAGAAGGGAACGAGACGCAGCATCATCAAATCTGTAGAGCATCGGGGAACTTCTTTCATTACTTCATTAAATTGGTGAGCAAAGGGGAACTTCATTACTTTCAGTTGATTGCCTTATACATCTCAAGATGCATTCTTTGCATGCACTTGAAAATTAGTTTTTAACGGCGGAAATTGATCCTGCTCCATTAAAAGATCTTAAAAGCATCAGTGTAGTTAGTTATAGACTGTTGTTTGTTCGTACCTCTTCCTCACACCAGTCAAAGACCTTCCATGCACACACGTAAGATGATCTGTGACGCTTCCAGAACTCCAAAAACACAGTAGCTGTGCAGAAAATGTAAACATCTGACATTACAGTTGACTCACTTCAACTCAAATGTGGACAGAGCTGTTGAACTTACCCCACACTGCCATGAACATGGCGAATGCCACTGTTCCTTCATTATCAAACAGAAGGCTCACCTGCAAATGAGACCCAGTGTCAGCACATTTACCATAGTTTAACCTTTCTTTTAAAAAGCACCCATGCAGCTAACAGGAACCTTTTTTCTCTTAGGTTCTCTTAAAGTTTTGAATAAATGCTCTTCCAGCAACACTAATAGAACTTTAAAAGCAAAGTAATATGTTTTAAAAATATTAGCACAAAAAGTAGTTATACCTGGGTCGAACAAATACATAACTACTGTATGTATTACTTGTTACAGAGCTTGTGCTAATATACAATCATTATTCACACGCTGCACACCATTGGTTTTAGTTGCATCAGCAGCAAATGAGCTTGCTCCTCAACATTCAAATACTTGGCTAGGGCTTGCAGTAGCATTTGCAGCGTGCTCAAAAATCTCCACCTCTCCAGCTTCACCTTTATAGATCTGTGTAGCTATTTTCTATATGTTATGTAGCAATACATGTCAATATGTGTTTAAAGCCTGATGTTAATCATGTGACAGGCCCTTGATATGTAAATACTGTATGTAACCATAATCAGTGCATGGTACACTGAATGAAAAGTACAGTACCTTTGCATATAAGCAGGTGTCAGAAAGCTCCCACACTCTGCATGTGTTATCGCACAGAGGGCACATAATTACATTTGACTGGCACACCTCCTTTCTGTGTACACACACACAAGCTGGTACTTAGGAACCATTATTACATTAAATATCAAATGGCAATACAATGTTTTTTGCATTTGTTTTGTCAATTGAAACAAATACAACAAAGATCTATAAGTGTATTAGGTTACTCACATGAGAGGGCTTGTGCTGTAGAAGGCCAAACCGTACAGGAACACTATGAGACCAATTAGAGAAGCAGGAATCAAGAGAAATGTGTACCAGCCCAGCCACAGGAAATATAGAGCCACCTTCTCACCAAGATAGTTTCTGAAAACGCACACAATAAATTAATTAAGAAAACTTAAATGAGAGGAAGTCTCTAAAAAACTGATAGATGAGTAAAATCAGAGAACCTGACGTTTGTTATGGGTTGTCCTTTAAAGCAAGCAGACCACCGAGCCCAGCTCTGCTTCAAATCCTTTTGCTCCCTTTTCTAGAAATTAAAGAGAACATTTTATTGTTTGTTTTGTTGTTGTTGTTTATATATATATATATATATATATACATGTTTGTGATCAGATATTAATTGTGACCAGTGGTGTTAACTTTGTTAACAAATTAACAAATTGATCACAATACTGATAACTGTATTAAAAAGTAGACAGATTGCTAATTATGTTAATTTCAAGTTCCCTTCAAGTTTGCTTTACTTTTCAAGCTATCAAACCAAACAAATAAAATGTAAAAAATGACAACACCAATTGCAATTATCCAGATAACAGCAAAATATTCATACTCTTATCTGTACAAATATGTTTTAGTTATAAGAGTAAAGCATCTTTTGAAATGGTGAAAGGTCTACTTTTATTGGTATAGAACGGCCATAAGAGCCATTTTCCTATTTTGCCTAAAATATCTAGGTTTCGGCTTTGTTTGCGTGCAGACTGATTGGTGTATGACATAATTTCCTTATGTTTTCAAAACGCTCACGAGGTACTTTGAATCAAAGCAACACAGAAATCCTGGCAAGGACCTGTCCAGGAAAAATGGCACGTATGGTCACCCTAATTTGTATGCACTCGCAACATCAATAAAACACTGTGCTATTGTAAAATTAAGCTTTTTTTTTCTGAAACGCACCACAGAAATTAAATAAGTCATATTGAAAACAAATATTCCCAGATAAAATAAACCATACAGCCAACACAAGGTCCAGTCTTTCCCATCTGAGCTCATTACTCTGTAGCACGTTATTCCCAACTCCGGTGACCAGATAATTAATTTTCCTGCAATGCTTTGAGTACGAAATATTGATACATACACCAGAGATATAGTTAAATGCATTTGTGTTAAATATATAGTTAAAGAAATGGTGCATGGACTCTGTATGACAGTTTAGAAAACACTGTGTGCGAGAGGTTATAAAATAAAAACAAACCTCGTGTAAACAAAAGTGAGTCTCAAAAACATTTTTTTTCATGAGATCTGGCAGATATTCTGAAACACCTAAGAAAGAGATAACGCAAGAGAAGGCATTACTAGCATAGCATAATACAGAAATGCGATGAATGTGCAATCAAACTGTTACTCACCTTCTGATTCAATGTACGTGTTATGCAGAATGAAATCAACAATACGAATCCTGAAACAGAGCCACAATAAAGATCAAAGCCTACTTTTTGAATTTTTGTTTGCTAGCTCGAACTGGACCTGGATAGAGATTCTCCCTTCATAAGTGATATTAAAACAACAGTATGCTTCATTTTGTTTTAGTGCTTCTTGTTGCTGTGTTTAACTTGAGCTTTTGTTCCTATTTCCCACCACTGGTTTGTTTTCTAGGTTAATCATTGGTTAACTGATTGAGTTCACATGCACTTGCTTGCTGGTTGCTAGCCTGCCCTAGGTTGTGTTTCTCTTGCATGCTTGTTAATTTGACTGATCGTTGATAAAAGTGGCTGCTTTATACCGATCCTCCCTCTCCTTTGCTGCAACCATTAATGCATGAATTAAAGCGTTGGCCAGGAATCTATCAATTGGGGTGATATACACTGAACCATGATCTGCAAAGTTATGCAAATCACAAACTGCATTTGTTAAAAACCTCAAATCTGAGATCTGTGGTCTTCAAACACAGTCAGAGAGTTGCGTATGTGACGTTCTGGATGTGTGTTGGTGTGAATGTATTACCTGGTTGACTGTGGTATAGTACCCTGCTGCTCACAACTCCAGTTACAGGCATCAGACACTTTCAAGAGATACCGGTAAGTCTCGAAAACTTTTTCTGGTGCTCGGATGCAATAATACACCTTATCTTCATCATCTCCAATTTTCTTAAAAAGAAAAAAAAATAGAATTAAAGTAAAAAGAAAAATCATCAAACACAAAGAGCAAAGCACACATATTTGACAATAGTTCTGGAGCATTGGTAACAATTCTCAAACAAAATAATGAAGCAATACCATTACATAGGTTTGGACTAATTGCCCTGATAATATTAATAATTCTAGTCTTGCTTAATTAACTTTAAACCGTGTCAGTGACTTTCACACCTTCAGAAACAAAGACAAGAGCAATGTTTGAGGAATTGGAACTGTGCAAAAGATAACCACACTTAATTGTTATGTCAGCAATTATGCAATCTTTCAACCCTTTTGTATGGAAACAACAATTACTTACAATTTCATATAAAAAAGTGGAATATTCTCCACTTATGTCAAGACGTTACATATTTATTACATTTAAAAAAAAAAAAAAAACTAAACCAAGGACTCAAAAATGGAAAAACTCACTTACATATACTTTTAATTTCTTACTCTTTAAAATTTCAATGAAAGCTGTCTGTTTTTTGAATATGTGGTTGTTCTCGTCCTCTGTGATCTTTGCCACAAGAACATAATCGAAGGTCAGAGGTGGTTGCTGATGTCCAGAAGAAGAAAAATACAGTGTAAATAACTTATTATATTAGCATATAAACTTACACTTACATATAACGTTTGCATACTATTTAACCATTCTAATTATTAAAATAATAATATAATAATAAAATAGTATCTGCAATGAACCAAAAAAAAATGATTAGACACATTATTAAATCCTGATGATAAACAAGGCCAAATGGCACATATTATCCAATTATTTATTCCACTAACAATATAAATAAATACAAAAATGTATTGTAGTGACAGGTCTTACCACTGGTGGCATAGATGGAATTTCAGTGCCATTCTCATTTACAACTCCGATGGTTTCTAAGAGGTCAATGCTCCCCTACAACAACACAATATACACAATTTAGTACAAAAAGCTCATTTTCAAAAAGAGAAAAAGGTGGAAATGTAATAATGTTTTAATACAGAAAGAGTGTAAAAAGAAGGAGTGCTGTCATACAATTAACTGTGATTAATCACGTACAAAATAAGTGTGCTATGTTTATAATTAGCATGTATCTTATAAATACACACACATACAGTATATATTTAAAGAATATTCACATGCCTTTTAATTTATAATATACACAATTATTTTTCATTTATAAAATTACATAGTTCTTCTATTATATACACAAACATGTGTGTGTGTGTGTGTGTGTGTGTATATATATATATATATATATATGCACAGCACATATACATACCATATACAAACAAAAACTTTTATTTTGAATGTGATTAATCACGATTAATCATCTGACAGCTCAAAAAAAGGAAAATAATATCACAGCGATGTCAGCTATTTTTGGCACAAAAATTCCTTTAGATCAGTATCAAACTCGTCCATTTACATTTCAATCAGATTTGACGTTGCATTCTTACTCTAGTGTAAATTAATTGCAGCTCCATGCACATTATACTGAAAACCGAAATAAAAATGAACACATTTTGGAAAGTTCGGGAAAGCTCTGACCAACCGCCAAGTTCTACTTTCATTCTCCTGACTAAACTTAACGTTGTTTGTGAAACCAGGATCGGCCAAGTAACCTCTCTTATGAGAGTATGTCTGCAAATGCCAGAAATACCTTTCTGCTGACTACGAGTGTATGAAGTCATGAGTGTTTGTGTGGTTTCTGCTTTTTAACATCTGTTGGTTTATAAACTGCTTCTAGGTCTAGCTATCAACACTAGTTTTCTTAAAACAACCCCAAAATCAGAGGAGGTAAGAGCTGTGTAACCGTCCCAGAGCAAAACAGAGATGCTGTCACAATTGCAAATGTTTTGATTGGTAATGGAAGACGACGGGACGTTTCGTGTTACTTGGCATGACCTAAACACAGATACAGTGTCTATAGATACTGCTTCTCCATGACAGCTGCTGCAGACAACTAAAGCTCAGCTAACTGATAGTTTCATGCCATCAATCAAACCATTAACTTTGTGATCATCAACCCTTTCACAATTTAGTGGAAGTCTCTTTGGGTTTGGTTTGTTTTTTCAGAGTCACTTCCCTTACATTCACAAAATACTATGTCCTCAGTCAGTGTGTGAATGAGTGAAAATCACAAGAGCTTGTCTCTGAATTGCTCACATTGATTTGTGTGCAAACTAATTCTGTAATATTTTCATTCTTGTCGCAAAACAAAACTTGAGATCATTAGTAAATCATTGTTATACAGGAACCACTCTGTGGTTAAAAGTAAAACCATACATAAAAGTCAATTAAACATATACATATATATATATATATATATATATATATATATATATTTGCATATTTTGATATCCTTCTTTCTGGACCTTAATTGCTGCATGGTCTTCATCTTTTATAAGACACACAATCAATCTATGTCTTTAGTGAATCAATATTTACCCCTATGTCAAGAACTAACGTGGCACTGATGTTAGAAGAGACGGCTGAAGTTCACCTCACCTGCCTCCGGTGGCTCATTTTTTGCTTCATCTTCGTCAGAGCTCCAGGGCTTCGCTCCAGGTGTGTGACAGCGGCGCCGGATTCACGCGCTTTAGACGAATCTTTAATCGTTCGCCATCACAAACCACACAGAAGATTAATGTGAAACTCATATAAACTTCCGCGCTGCGACAAGGAACTAAACAGCTATTGTTGGCTTCACTGACACCAAAGCCGAGGAATGTGGCCGGATTACTCTGTCGTGATGTCACAAAACATGCGCTTACGTCTGATAACAAAACTAATAAGAGCACAATAACCCAAACAGCTTCGTCACAAGAGGGCGATAACCCAAACGGATACGTCCGGTGTAGCTCCTTTTTATCTTTTATATTAAATCAACAGCGACAACAATTTTGCAAGTTGCTAAAGAAAAAAAAACATAAATACAACGACGTCTGACATAGGCTATCTTATTAATATAATAGCAGTAGTATACGTACTTATTGAAATAGGCTATCATTTTGGCTACCTAGAAAATTATATAATATCATGTGGCCCTACTTGACATATTATTTTATTCGTTTATTAAATCGAAAATCATAACCCCCATACCTTTCTGAATCTGCGTTTTGCCAACAGGTGGAAGCACGAGCTCTAAAGATTATTCAGCCGCTGCAGCTGCGCGGGTAGCTTCAGCCTGGTGCGTACACAACAAGTGTGTGTGTGTGTGTGTGTGTGTGTTTATCATTTATTCATTTTGTTTGTTTATTACTTACTGAAACTCTACTAAAGCATTTTACGTCACTATAACAAAAGCACCCTGAAATGTCCCCTTTCATTACACAGTAATGAATTATGTTATGTTATGAATTAATGAATTATGTTGTTGTGTTATGTTATTTATTTTGTTTGTTTGTTTGTTGCTTATTGAAACCTTACAAAAGCATTTGACATCACTATAACAAAAGCACTCAGTAATTAATGGTGTTATTTATTTATGTGTTTGCTTGCTATATTGTTGTTACAAGGCTGTTCTCATCGTTTTATCATTTTATCACACTTGCAAGCTCCATTTGCACTATTTGCATAATATTTTTTGCACTGCTCTCTCTGGTTTGCACTCTTCCATGGGCCCTTACTTGTATATTGTATTGCTGTTTATATTATATGTATAATTTTTTTTTTAATTTATTTACATTTTTTACTCACATTTTAAAACTCTTTTTGTATTTAATGTTTAACTGTTATCCACTTAGGGTCTGAGAGTAATGCAGTTTCAATTCTCTGTATGTCCTGTACATGTGGCAGAATTGACAATAAAGCTGACTTTGACTTTGACTTGACTAGATCTATCTATCTATCTAAGGATAAAAGACCAAGGATATACACATACATAATTATTTAAATCCTACTTACACTTTTTTTGTTGTTGTTGTATATGATATGCAATGTGTATAACGATTAACAAAACATAAGAAAAAAAAGAAAGAAAATTAATTAAGCTTTAGTAATATCTAAAGATTTAATTCTGCAGTAGAAAATTGTTAAGCTCAACACAGATTGAATGCATTTGACCTAAGCAACTAAACAGATTGATTCATTATGTATATGTTATATTATGTATAATATATTTATATGCAGTTGTTTTTTTTAGTCTTGTTATTTTATTTATTATTTTTATTTCATTTGATTTTATTAAATCAAATAAAATAATCTTGTTACTTCTCAGTATTTTACTCTTATGACTTACAAGTTACCGGTTTGACGTTTCACTGCTATCTAATTATGTGAGCTCAAATGACATATATCACAATCTCCCCTATAATCTTATGATTAAACATAATCTGCTCTTGTCCTATTGGTCCCACCCCTACAGACCATATAGGCCTCAGAGAGCAGGCTCGAGGAATGATGAAGCCCAGATTGAAGAAGTTAAGGTTTGGGAAATAGGCAGCTATGTTTCTGTCTCGCTGCCACACCCGGACAGAAGTGCATGTGTAATTGCTAGAGTGAAGGGCTGTGGTAACCACTTGAAGGGTGGCCCAGGCCAGAAGAGTCTATATTGGGCTACACAGGCTCCTTTAGTTACACTCCTGGTGGGGCTGGAACAAGTCAACAGATGTGGACAATTCTTAGCAAACGGCTTCAGCATGTTCTCCTGAAAAGCTGGGCGAGAGTATCATTTTTATAATATTCAGATGATTATTAACTGATAGCTTGTCATTGAGCAACAAAACCCAGCTAATAAACAAGAGTCATACAATGTGTGTCCAAAAACTTTTGTTAATAGATCCTGCTCATTGTCTGTTTTCATCTTTTTGTTCAGTTACTTTTGAGTATGAGGTTAAGTATATTTTAAAAAGAAACATAATGTATTATCAAGCAATTTTGATTATTATTGTTTATTTATATATTTTATGTGCATTACTGACATTATAAGTGTGATCCAGCTGTAGTTGTTGGTTTCAAAGGTGAATTGTATTTTTGTTGTTTAGCTGTATTGTCAGAGACTATCAAAACATTTTTATTTGTCAGTCTTTGAAAGGGCAGGAAGACAGGGCTTATCATCGGCTCATCTCTGACAACTTCATTCCCTCATAAACAGCACTGCGAGGGACTTTATGATGGCATGATCCTCACTGTTAATTTGAGATGTTACTCAGATTTATTCAGCTTTAAAAATAAATAAATAAATAACAAAGTATCTAGCTAATATGTCCTTGTTTTTGAATATATGACACAGTGCACAAGTTAAAATGACTTTGAATTTAAAGGCAATCCTGTCAGTTGTGAATTTTACTGCTACCTTATCACAGCAACATAACACTCAGATAAAATTCAATGTGAACACAACGTGAAGACAATAACATCCAACTCCCTTCTTATATTTGTCCATCTGTGTGTGTGTGTTGAAAATAAGGTGACTTTTCAAAATGCTTATAAATTACACAGAATTAAGCATTTTGAAAATCTGAAATAGCAGAACGTTTCTTGTGATGTGCAGGGTTAGGTGTAGGGTTGGCGTAGGACAATAGCACAAAAACCCTTACGCCTATTTCTCAAAAACAAACGTGTGTGTGTGTGTGTGTGTGGCTTTGTCCTTAGCCATCTTCAAGAATTGTCTAAAACACATCTGTTCCATCTTGAAAATGTTTTTCCTTCAAAAATAACACTAGCTTTTCTGTTTATTTTGTATTCTTTCTATTTATTTCGTTTTTATTTATTATACAACTAATATATATATATATATATATATATATATATATATATATATTCATACAGGTTTGGAATTGCTCAAGGATGACTAAATTATTAAAATTTTTGTGTGAACTATTCCTTTAAGTCCCACTGATAATACATAACCACACCGTTTGACTTAACTACAGCTGTTAAGACTTAATACGTTTTGTAATATTACAGTGCATTTCCACAAATTCATCATAAAATTCTAAAATGATTTTTAAAAAGCTAAAGCAGCAACTTATATTAATCTGTTATTCAAGCTTAAGTGAAACTAAGTGACGGATAAGAATTATGGGCATCTCTTAGTAGTGTGCCGACAAAATTGCGGTCATTTTTACATCACTCCCCTTTAAAGCGAGGGAGCGAGTTTCCGAATCCAACTACTTGGAAGGTTTGACCCATGAATTATAAATAGACCCGGTGACGCTGCTGAGTAGCCTTCCAATGCAGAAGAACTACTCTTTAATATTAATTAGTCTTTGATGACGTTATTTGCTTAACCGTCCAATAGTGAAATCACTACTTCTACATATTAATAAGGAGCTATTCTCATAGCCATAGTAGGGATCGCAATTTCTCCGGCGGAGACCCAAGACAAACACGAGTGGTCAAATCTGGTCCGCTGAGCGTGTAGTGAGCGGTCATTCCTCACAGGGTAGAGACGGATCACAGGGCGTGGGCTCGGACTGAGCCCAGCGGAAAGAGCTTCGATTATACAAATACAACAAATTCTCATTTAATATAGGATATCACAGGACCCTTGGTTAAAATGAATCGTGGAAAGTCGAGCGATGAGACGCTTATAGAAATGAACCGAACTGCTTGGTCCGGCGGCGGTAAGTGTTTGTAACACGCCTTTACACGCTTCCACACATGGGTATTGTTTAAAAAGTACACACTAATGCTTAGCTTTGTGTTTAATTCAAAAGTTGGCACCACTTTTTTTCTCATTTCCGTTATTCTAAATTGTATTTCAAGACTTAATGGCTCAAAGAGTAGGTAGGCTATATTACAAATACGCACATCCGTTCCGTCCAAACTGTACACGCTAACTTAGTTACATTGCGTCATTTATTTATAGTATAGATAAATAGTAAACAAGCCTTAAAATAGGGATTTGTTGTACTGTAATCAATATATAGTTAGCCTCCCTTAAGTTTCAGTCAGTGAAGTTAATTATGTGGACCAACAACAACAAAAACTGAAAAGCATTTTTCTAGCACTGTTCTTCTTGCAAACAGCATTAAAAATATATACACATTGATAAAAACAAAAAAGTCAACTTGTCACAGTGGATGAATAATTATCATTAATTAAGAATTAAGTTTTTAATTATGAATTGTTTGTATGTAATACAGTGGATGGATAGACACTACAGATGTAAACTCTTCTTACACAGCTGTTTTATCTCTGTCCTATTAAATAAAGTAACTTCCCCTTTAAAATCCTTGATTTTTAGGTTCACCTTAAAATGGTCATGTACTTTCCCTTCAGGCTCTGTGCATGCCAACAGTCAAAACAGTTGTTTTAACTCGTTTAAGTCTTAGGGAAGATTTTGGCTGCAGAACTAATACTAGACTAGCTCAAATCTACTCCTAGTCTGTGCTCAGCAGACATCTAGTACAATATGTTTAAAAACACTGGTGTGAATGAGATTTTAACAGCATAGCTTGATAATGACTTTTAACAGTTCCGGTCTGTAAAAAAAAAAAGCATAGCGTGAGTGAGAGTGAATCCAAATATGACTTGTCACATTTACTAACGTGACAAGAGATATGACTCAAGGCACAGTATGAATATCACAGACGTTGTCAGACATGTTGCTGACTTTAGTTTGTCTTCTCTTGTCTCAGCATGATGTGCGCAGCATTAAAGGAGTTCCCTGATAAGCTGATAAAGGCCTCTATTATCTCTTCTGCTGCTTTTATGCTTTCCATGTTCCATCTGACCCATAAAATCTTTCCTCTCAAAAGAACTTTGTCATTAATGTTAATACCATTTTGAAATTGAAGGAAATTGAATTGTCTTTTGTTTTGTTTTTTTGGGGGGGTGTTGCACCTGATGTATATAAAGACTAACCACAAAACACGTTGCATGTGCTTCATGGTTGTGTTTCCTGTGTCAGCACTCATTCTCAATTCCTGTTTCACACTCTGATGGGCCTAAAATTGTCTTTAGATGACTTGTTTTGTTGGAGTAGTCAAGACAAAAAGATATTGATTCACTGGTTTAATGCAGATCTCAACTCTAGAAACAGTATGGTATGTATGACTTCTGCGGCTCAAACAAAAGAGCAGGGTGCTAGCAACACAGAAACTTCAAAACAATGCAGTTCACTGGGTAGATGCAATACAATTCTGAATGCCAATAAACAGTAAGTCATCTGTATTGCTCTGCAATTAAATAATCGCCAGATTCATTTGAAATGAATCCTGGTTTGAAAGACCACTGCACTTTCACATGCTATAGCTCTGCGCAGTTATAAACCGTTATCTGAAAACCAGTGGTTTGATAACACACGCAAGACTTTATGAGTTCTGTCGTAGCTGTGAATAACCGCCCTTCTTCTGAATATGAGACAGAAACAGTGTCTGTGAACAGGAGGTTAGTTATGAAGTTAACACGAACAAGTCTGCTGTATCATGTGTCAAATTAGGCCTTTAAATTATCAACATAATCAAAGCTCCCACATGTCTGATTGATTACATCATACTATACGACCCATAAAAGCCTCATGTATTATTTTTAGTTTGTCTAAAGGTTCTGACTATAAACTGCTCCATTTTGAGAAATATTGAATAATGTTCATGTAGGTATGCATATATATATATATATATATGAAAAGAAAATATGCTGCTAAAACATCTGCTCAGATGTCTCAGTTTAGAAAGTCCAGCATGTTATTAGCTCTGGTGGTCAAGACTGCAGGGAGTTCACCGTGGTTTACAGGAAACCCGTCTTATACACGATCTGGGCCTGCAGTAAATTTAGCCGGATCTGATGAGAACCTTCTAGTATTCCAACTGTATTTAGATGCAAGAGCTTTTTTCAAACTGTGTGGTTATGTACTATCAGTGTTTGGGAGGAGTAATTCACCCAAAAATTTAGTCACCCTTGAGTAGTTCCAAACCTGCTGAACACAAAGTTTGTACCAGACTGTTTTGGTCACTATTGACTTCCAGTAGTAGGGGAAAGTCAATGGTGACAAAATAATTTCATACAGTTTTGGAACTACATTGAAAATAAGTAAATCATTTTCATTTTTGGGTGAACTATTCCTTTAAATTGAGACGGGTCGTCTGATTATTATTTTTTTTTATCTCCCAAAATGTGACAAAAATGACACATGGTTGTGGAACAGCTCGTTTTGTCTTCGTTTTATCAGGAGGAATTTACACTGATTTCACAACAGCTCATTTTTTGAAGAAATAACTAAAAAAGGGAAGAGTTTTTGCAGAAGTCAAGTGAATATCTACAGTATTAACACCCTATATTTTGTCATTTTTATCTTCCAGAAGAAAACAATGGCTTCCATGCTAGTTCGGATAAGGAGACTCTTCAACTTGAAAATGCAGAGGTAAAAACTCTCACACATTCAATCCGCCTGTACCTCAGTTTGTTGAATAATTTGATAGCGCTAAAAGTCTCAATGCTGTCACAGCCCCAGTATGAATTTCCATGCCGGTCCAGAATGATTTATGCTGGTTAGTGGTGGTTTCGTGCTGGTTTAGCTAGTGGTTGCTGTTTACCACCAGATAATCTGGTCAGCACTCATGATTTTTTTTAGTCTTAACTTGAATCAGCAAGAAATCTCGCTGGTTAAGAAACCTGCTAGAAATACCATCTTAAAATACATGACCAGCAATAAAAAATTCCATTCTAAAAATTCGATAGACTTACTTTTAAAGCTACATAATATCCTTGTAACAGCATAGCAACAAACTCAGAAAACTCAGCAACGGCAAAGCAATTCCCAGGCAACCACCAACAACACACTAGCATTGCTTGCAATCTAATCTTATATTGTAGTTTCCCATCAATAGAAATCAGAGGCAGGTGTCATATAGCAGGTTATGTGTTTATTACTCAAGTTTATTGAGCATTATTAAAAAAACAATCCAGTATTGTTGAGATGAATGCTGTGATTCAATAGAGCGATTTTCAAAGAAATGTATATATGTCCTTTAATCAAAGTGTGTATTATCAAAGGACAATGTGTTAATTAAGAGCTGTTTATGTTCATTATATGCACATGACACAGGCAGACAAATAGTGCATGGAATTTTATAAATATCCGCATATACTTTATGAGCTCATATATTGATGCTAGATGGTCAGATTGTTTGTAGAGATAGGTGATCTACCATCATGACACATTCATTCAAATCGGCTCAGCTTTCCCCTTACATGCCTATTAGTTTGCATATGAAAAATAAGGTGTACCTGTTTCCAAAGAACTTTCATTGTCTCTACACTTGTTTCGGTTTTACAGTTTTAAAGGGCTTCTTTCAGATCTACTTTAGATGGTTTAGTTTGTACAAAAACCAGCATTTGTTTGCTCTTCCACATGCTGTGAAACTTCACAGAATCATATAAAGTGTCACACAATGTCCATGCTGCTGTTTTGCATAGAGTGACACTGACTGTGGCTCTGAAACAGCAACATCATGAACTTCATGACCGATGTGGTATGAAGGATTTATGTGCCCTTTTCCACTGCTCTCAAGTCTCATTCAAACTTGGCATGCCAAGATAACCTATACAAATCACGACTGGTCTCATATGTCTTGTAACTGATCGGGACATGTTAAGTTTGAAAGTATGCATGTTTGAAGGAGATTTTAGAGTTGCATGGATTTTCATAGTAACAGGAATACATATTTACATTTTTCTTGCAAAGTTATCTTAGAAGACTTGGAATATGACTCATTTTATGATACTATTATTGTGTGTTTTGCCCTTTTGGAGCTTATTGCATTCACTTTCATTGTATGGAAATGAGTAGAGTGAAGATTATTCACAATTTCTCAATTTCTCTGAAGAAATAAAATAATACATTAAGGTGCAGGAATAATTATTTTTGGCTGAACTATTCTGTTAACTGTTCTCCCTTCTCAAATACCTCTCATGCAATAGTTTGTGTTTTGCTGATGTCATCAAGAAAGGCTGAAGTTCACTTCACATTGCCTGTGATCTGTCCGTCACCCTACTCAAGCCTTTTCTTAGCCTTTGTTTATGTTTTTATGGTTTTAACCTTCTCCCATCAGTTTTAATTATCAAAACACATTGAATATCAAGATAAGCGCACTCCGGAGCTCATCTGCGACTGTTGCCCTTTCTCTTCTGTCTATCTCTGTACTGTCTCTTCCTCTCTGTGTAGTCCATGCTGAGTGTTGTGTCTGAATGCACAAGTGCTGTGTCTGTTTGCTCAAGCCATTCTTCAGTGAATGTGTGTGAACAGTGTGAGAGAGAAAACACTGCACCACAGCAGCACATCACCAGCTTTAAAGGGGTAAGAAGGGAGTGTGTTTGTGTTGTCTGTCAGTTTGAAGTGTGTCTTAAAGGGGCCATAGCATGAAATCTAATTGAAATATAGATGTATATGGTTTCACTCTATTTTTATGGTCACTTTAACACATTTTTTGACTAGAACTAAATGTTGCACCTTCATATCTATTAATTAGAGTATAAGCTGACTTGTTACTTCTAGTCAGTAGAATATCTGTTAGGAGACCATCATAATAAAGAGTTAGCAGATATGAAGCAGACAGTCTACTAATGTTTGTTGACACATACTTGCATTCAACAGAATGTTTAAAATAACACACACACACACACACATACTGTATATATATATATATATATATATATATATATATTATTAT
>JAUCMS010000055.1:12265752-12288219 GCA_032357445.1 Enteromius radiatus
ACGCCGTGGTCAAACGAGAAGGTGCAGACTTTCCTTTGTGTGTGTGGGTAGCGGGTGTGTGTCGCGTAGAAGATTACATCACGGCAGTTTCGGCAGCGTCGCAGGTACAACTTTTATACAGTGGAAAACCAAACAGAGCCAAGTCGAGTCGAGTCGAGCCAAGGCGAGCCGAGGCGAGCTGGTACTGTGTAGTGGAAAAGCGCCATAAGAGACTCTCTGCTGGGCCAGTCCCTATGGACCTCTTACTCCTCCCGCAGTGCTTGTCCTGTTCAGTTTCCTACCCTGAATTGGGGGAGGCTAGGGGGTACACTGACATTCCCCAGGTGGAGAGAGCAGTAAAACGCTGTAAATGCCACCACTTGGAGAAATCATATTTGTCCTCAAGCCAGGCCGTCTCTGCCCTGTATGCCATGGTCATCCTGCAGGTCCACCAAGCCAAGACACTAAAGCAAATGCACGAGGATAGTATTGACCCGAGGTTGATGCAGGAGATGCATACCACAACTGACTTCACTCTACAGGCGACGAAAACCCTGGTGTGATCCCTCAAGAAGGCAACATCTCTGGCTCAACCTGGTTTATCCATCAGCATGGGTGTCCTCCTGTGTCTTTTAGAGCCGCTCCGCTCTGTGCTTAGACAACATCTGGGCTGGCATATCAAGCTTTTTGCAGGAGTGTTGCATCCTCATGTCCCAGCCAGCCCCTAAGTCTGCTGAAAAGTTGACAATGCCTTGACATTGGCAACCCAGAGATGTGGGAAGCTGGTCTTTCTCATGAGATGGCGAGGATAGCTTCATTCCTTCCCATGGGAGAGAGCTGGGTGAAGAATCTTTTGCTCTGTTAAAAAAAAGAGGAGCATTTAATTTTCCTCCGGGTTACAGGCTTCTGGGTTGACAGTGAGCAATGCGCTGCCTCCTCACTCTCACTCACGACGCCTCCTATAGCCAGTGGCCAAGGGATCGCAGCTGGGGGACGCAACGCCACCCTGTGTAACTCAGGAAATCATGAGCTGATGTAATAGCTTGCTCTCCCTAGAGAATGGCAACTCCATCACCAGGTGGTCCAGCTGATCTGGAGTCGATTCATTGAAACCCTTCACCTTGAAAGTTTGTGTTGCTGCAATCGCAGCACATCACAAAACAGTGCCCGACCCGATCGTTAGGTTAAGTTAGGATAAATCCTCCCTGGTGCCCTTCTGGGATTTCTCTATCAACCTGACTGGATTTCAGAGGGGCTGCTTTGAGCTGCTGGATTCAGTTGAGCTTAAGTTTCTGTCTGCTAAGACAGCACTCGTGACTGCGCTCACTTCCATCAAGAGGGTCGGGGACCTCCAAGCATTTTCATGAGCAAAGAGTGCCTTGTGTTCAGACCAGCCTACTGTCATGTTGTCCTGAGATCCCTGGCCTGGATATGTCCCCAAGAGCTTCAGAAGCTCTAAGCAGCTCTTTGTCAGCATAAAGGGACGGCTGTCTCCAAGCAGAGGTTGACCCACTGGATAGTGGATGCCATTGCCTCGACGTACCAGTCCCAAGGCAAGACGGCACGGCCCTGGGGATGAGGTGCTGTGCCCTTGGTCAGTCCATATCAAGTGTGTCCACATGTCACCTCCCTATGGGTATGGGCCTATAGCACCTTTCCCTTCCATTGCTTCCCTATTGTTACCGCCAAGCTGGTAACAAAAAATAGAAAAGCTGAAGCAAATCGTTCACTGGAGTTCAAAAAACATTTTTGTGGTCTTAACAGCAACATGGCCATCTCCAGCAGTGATGTACTAACCCTTTGTCCCTGTGGGCACCAAAGTCAGCAAATTCGCACTGGACCTGTTCATTTGATCACTACTTGATGGGTGCCATTTGTAATAATATAATCAATGTGATTCTCTTCACCTTTTGTAGCGTATTTTTGTGTGAAGATTTGAGTTGCTCAGTTTCACCTAACAACTTCCATTTTTTTAAAAACTTGACAGTAACACACAATGCTTTACAGGGTTTGGTTTATGATTGTCTTGTTACATAACAATAGTATGGCTTCCTGCATGTATCTCAATGACTAATGCTAATCCACAAATAACACTCCCTACAGAAAAAAAGTAATGAAATAATATTTTGTCAGTTTACATCTGGCTGTGTACTTTAAAAATGTCTGTATTTATACAGTTGTTACAATCTTTTTTTCACCAATTTAAACATTTTTTCAGATTTTGTTCAGTGATATCCAGTACTTTTCTCTCTAGTCTATTACAATGATGTTTCATTGTATAGAACCATAATGAAAGCTTTAGTCTTGTATATTGGACAGCAATTGGATTTGTGTTTCAGATAATGACTGTTTTGAGATTTGTGTGATGTAACATGTAAACTAAACATTGACTAACAAATGTTTCAGAAATGGTAAAACTTCTATTTAAAACTAGTTTATTTCATTTAGTTTTTTTGTTTATGACATTAAGTTGTAAAAAGCCAAAATATACCTTATATTGACCTACATTAAGTAGCATTGTGTGTCTAAAAATGTACTGGAAAAATATAGCAAATATTCGTAAATATACTCTGTGTGAATGTTTGTGACTACAAATATATAGGCCTATGTATTAAAATTTACATAAAACGCTGAAATAGAAAATCATGCTAGTTTCATAGAAATGCATTTCTGTACGAATTGTAATGTTTATGTATTTATTAGTAATTCAACATATAAGGGCAAACAACGACATTGCCTCCAGTGCATGTGTTTTGAGCGCCCGCTAGTGGCCATTATTCGTTTTACAAAGCACAAGAGTCTTTTTTTTATTTCTATACCTTACCCCAGTGGTTTTCAAAGCTCTTCATGAAATACCCCCAGCACTGCACATTTTGCACGTCACCCTCAGGTCTTGCAGCCTTCACTAATGAGCTGATGAGATGAATCAGGTGTGATATATGAGGGAGACATACAAAATGTGCAGGGCTGGGGGGTATTTCATGGAGAGCTTTGCCCTACCTAAAATTATTAAACCAACTGGATTCGATGTGATGATCTACGATTAATTTTCCTGAATAAATGGAATGGAAATAAATAAATAAATATATGACCCCACCGATCTATATTGTCTCGTCCCAAGAGCACATAATGTCAATTAAAACTAATTACTTGAAGGTGTGTAGGCTACGTAAAAAAAAAAAAAACACTGTGCATCTAAGACTAATTTAACATGACTCATCCATATGTTTGCCAGTGGCTCTTTGTTAATAGCTCGATGTCAGTACACGCTTTTTTAGCAGCTGATGAGAGAAAGAAGGGAGCGCGCAGGTGTGGAGCGCGCAGCTCACTCGCAGGACGGACGCGCGCCTTCTCTCGCGCCAGAGTCCTCTTCGCGCTCTTTCTTTGTCGTTTTCCTGCTTTCGAATGTGAATTCTGATGGAATATTCTCGTTTATAGTTGAGAATATGTCGACAAAATGGAAAACCGAAGAATTACAGAAGTCGATGGAAAGGGAGTTTCAACGGACATTTCAGTGACTGTGAATCAAGCTTTTAACTGATTGATAATCTTGGTGGTTTATAGGTCGTCTACGAGGAATAAAATAGCATTTTTTTTACTGGGTCAAAAATACTGCTCAGGTTTCCACACTCAAGGAATATGCTCAAATATCTTACAGCCAATTCAAATTAAAATTTCTTATTAATAACGAGTGGAATATATATCTTTGGAGATGGATACGATGAAGGAACGAGTTTTGGCCCCCGGTAAGGAACGATTGAAGAATCTGGCCGGGAAAACCCTGGGACACATGCACAGGTATCAAACCCCTTTCATTCAACAAATTAGAAAAAAAAAAATTAAAAAACAAATGTAATGATGTTTACAAAAACATTATTCGTTTATTATCCTGACGTCAAAGTACAATTTAGTCTACATGTCTACTGAGATTCAAATTATTTCCCATCCTTCGATAAAGGATGGTTATACATCACAAAATTCATAATCATTCATCAATCTGTGATGTAACACGTTCATTTCAACATTTTTCGTTTCGAGAAAATACGACGGAAATGACTATAGGCGTTAAAGATCGTGATGTGATCGTGTATAGATCTAGAGATGAAAGAATTCCTCGGAGGATCGTTCCTCTGCCCACAGCTCTCCTGACTCAATTAATAATTCATGAAAAGAAAGTCGTGACGTGACGCGCTAAGAATAAGTCCCTTTAATTAAATTTGTATTATTGCTGTTGTTGTTAAGAGTTGACATTGGTTTATGTTTCGTTTTGTTTTTTTATTTGTGAAGAATAATTAAAAAAAAAAAAACTGTAAATCATCTATCTCACAAACTGATTTCCGATTTCAGAATAATTCCCTTTTTTCGTTTAAGTGTCAAAATCGTCTAAATTCGTTGTGTGTTATGAAAACAGTTATTTATTTTTCAGAGCGTTTCGTGCATTTTTGTACAGATTTAGGCCAGAGGTTATGAAACCCTCAGAGTGAGAACGGAACAGTGAATGGTTTACATCAGAGAGAGAGTCGAGAGAAATCACTTTGATTCGATAATAATACGCCATAATATTTCTTATATT
Organism: Enteromius radiatus; assembly: GCA_032357445.1. Classification (NCBI taxonomy): domain Eukaryota; kingdom Metazoa; phylum Chordata; class Actinopteri; order Cypriniformes; family Cyprinidae; genus Enteromius; species Enteromius radiatus. The sequence goes on from JAUCMS010000055.1 coordinate 12,270,305, forward strand.
TCGTTTCGTGTTATATATTATTTAGGGTTTTTTTTATTTCTTTATATTAATGTCTCGAAGCAGCCACAAAAATGTTTTATCAACGAAAAAAAAATCGCATTTAATCTGCCAAGATATGGTCTATTCTCTGATTTTTTTTAAGCTATAGGAATGCATTTCGATTAAGAAAAAATGCTGCAATGCGGTTGAAATAACTTAGTTTGCCAAGTCGTGACCACATCAGGACAGAGATAGGCAATAGAATTCTGTCAGTCCTCGTCTTTTGCTGAACGATAAATTTAACCAGATTATTAAATAAAACAAACGTCTTTAATAACATCCTCTTCGCAGACTGAGAAAAATATATATCTATCTAACATCTATCTATCTAACATATATGTGTGTGTGTGTGTGTGTGTTTATATATATATATATATATATATATATATATATAGGCTATATATAGGCTATATATATATATATATATATATATATATATATATTAGCGAACAGAACGTTTCGGGTTTTTTTTTTCTTTTTTTTTACATCATTTAAATTCAACGTTATACGAACTTATAGACACTTATAGTTATATGGTTATAGTCAAATGTTCTTAATGGTTATTTTTTAGTTTGTTTTATTTTAATACCTATGAACTAATGCTACCAGAACGTTCCATAAAATTGAAAAAGAATAGGCTAATAATAAAATAAATGAAAAGAAAGAAAGAGTTGGTGCCGTTGCGAGGTTTGTCTGAGGAGCTGTGTCCTCGCAGGGTGATGGAGAAAAAGCAGAAGACGGGTGAGGTGATCGAGCTGACGGAGGAGGGGAGGCCCGCGCCGCTGCAGCAGAAGAAAGCGCCGCTCTGCGACTGCACGTGCTTCGGGCTCCCGCGCCGCTACATCATCGCCATCATGAGCGGCCTCGGCTTCTGCATCTCGTTCGGCATCCGCTGCAACCTCGGAGTCGCGATCGTCGACATGGTCAACAACAGCACCATTCACCGGGGCGGCAAGATCATCATCAAAGAGGTGAGAGCGAGGCAAGAGCTCCTCCCTCGCCTCGAGTCTCCGGACAGAGCATCTCAGCATCAGTCCTTGAGGAAACAGTCCAACATTCACTGTAAAAACAAAAACATAAACATAAACAAAAAAAGGACGTTTTATGAGGACAATAAATGCACAATAAGTGTTTAACTTGATATATATATCTATAGTCAAAGTCAGCTTTATTGTCAATTCTGCCAGATGTGCAGGACATACAGAGAATTGAAACTGCGTTACTCTCAGACCCTATATTACATGTTTATGAATGAATTTATTAATTAATCGTGCGCTTTTTCCTTTTCCATAAGAAAGCGAAGTTTAACTGGGATCCGGAGACGGTGGGAATGATTCACGGCTCGTTTTTCTGGGGCTATATAGTGACACAGATCCCAGGAGGGTATATATCCTCACGACTCGCTGCCAACAGGTAATTTACAATTACAAAATAATTTTACTTTGAAATTTGGATTTTTTTTATTCTTTTTTATCCTTATACTTATAAATATTTATGTTTTGTTATGTTTTATAGTTGTTTATATCTGGCAACCACATAAATGTTTTTTTTTTTTTTGTAAAGGGCAAATCCTGTCGTTTGTGTGCTTTATTTGGTTGCCATGAACCCTGAATGCAGAAGAGCAGACATGCTTTCCTCTGGAGAGCTCATTAACCAGACACTCACATGCTCTGTGTTCACTGTGAGACACCTCCTGATTCAACAAAACTCCCTTTGACTAAAATGCACTCATATTTTTAGATACCTAGTGTGTCATTTTTCACTCACAGCAAGAAAAAAATAAAAAAATATATGTATGTGTGTGTGTGTGTGTGTGTGCGCGCACACTTGTACTACATGTAATGGTTCATAAATCAAATGAATTGCATTCTTAAATGTTGTAGATGGTGTATTATTGCACAGAATTGTAGTGAGATGTAGATGTAGATTCATATAGTGCTTTATATAATACAGATTGTTTGAAAGCTTCACATTAATAAACAGGAAAATAACAAAAAATCTTTGAAAAAATCAATGATGCTGACGTCTTCAAATGTAAGATTAATTCAAATTCGGATGTAAACCGACAGAATTGCATTACACAATATAATAAAATGCAACACTATAGGTTAAATGCAGTTTTTACATTTCGTTATTCATACAACCTTGCTTCCAAAAGCTCGAGATCTCCATTTCACTTACATGAATCTGATTTCACATTTCACACATTAAAACAGATGGCTGCAGCCTATGCAAATTAGATCTCACATACAATAAATAAAATATGTGTTTCCTGCCTTTCAGCATTGTAGGAATGATTTCTCTACTAGACACTGATGCCCTCGGCTACTACTGTCTACACAGTTAATGTTATTTACTCTCAGTCCTGCCATTTATTTCTTGCTCAGCTTTTTTGTATTTTGCATCTGCTGTACAGTTGGATTTGAAAGCATTAGAAGCAGTTAGTAACGTGTTGGTGTGCACACTTTGATCTGCAGGGTGTTTGGTGCTGCTATCCTGCTCACGTCGACTCTCAATATGTTCATCCCCTCTGCTGCTCGTGTTCACTACGGCTGTGTCATCTTCGTCAGGATACTGCAGGGCCTCGTCGAAGTGAGACTCTCTCCTCTCTTTTTATACATGCAGCCTTTGTTCAGTTGCTGATTTGTGATTTAACAGATGTTTTACACTAATCATATTACAGGTTCAGCCCCACCAGAGCAGCCAGATGTTGGAATATTATTATCGGGGCAAGTTTAGTTTGAGAGAGCATTTGTAGCGCAGACAGCTAACACCTATTATTTGAAAATCAACTTGTGTTTACGATAGTTAAATTACAATGGAAATCAATGGGAGAGGTTTTTTTATGCAAGGCATCAGATTTGAACATTATATGTTAACATGAATACAATTCAGTATTATTAACGTTCTACAATACTCTCATTGTTAGATAGCAGTGTTTCCTGAGCAAACCATTTTAGTTTTATTTTTTTTAAATAATACCATAACTATCAAATAGTGCTGTCAAATGATTTATCTCATCCAAAATATTTTTTGTTTGCATAATACATGTGTTATATATTTATTTTAATGTGATATTTATAAATTAAATACAGTGTTACAGTGTATATATATATATATATATATTATTTGTTTATGTTATATTTATTAATTAAATACATTTATATATAATTTAAATTATATATACCAGCAAATACAAGTAAATATTTTCCAAACATATACTGCATGTGAGTGTATTTTACATATATAATAAATACACACACACACACACACACACACACATAGCCTATATTATGTAAACAAAAACGATTTTGGATGTGATTAATCACAATTAAATGAACCTATTATGATTATTTTATGATTTTAAATCTATATTCACCCTCAGAACGACCTCAAGAGGTGCCAAAGTCTGATTTTGTGGTGTATGTGTTTTAAAATGATTATAATCTTAATTGAAGTGATTTTAAAAGTCTGACAAGGTCTAAAAGTCTGCTTCTTTAAATGTTTCAAAATGATGAACAGTTGAAAACATGGATTAGAAATTTAGAAAATTAGCACAACAGACAGACTGAAATAACAGTAGTGACAGATTAGAAGAGAACAAATGAATGATGGAAAATGAAACCCTTGAAAAGGCGTGTGATGTCATCTCTTATTCAAACTAAAGCCACTGAAAGAGTTTTAACAGCTGCTTGCTGTCTTTGTGTGCTGCTCATCTGTACTGTTGCTCACAATGAGTGTCGACTGTACACGACTTAAAAGCATTTGAGGTTTTGTTGTAAGCACAGTAGCTTGTGTTGTGTGTATTGACATTAGCTCCGTAGATGTGCTCTCCTCTGCTGGCCGCAGCAATTTGTGTCTATCAGTGACTGATTGTGTGACAATTAGCTGCTAATGAAGATTTAATGGGCAGCATTAGTGTGTTTGTGGTGAATCAGATCTGATCAGACTGCGTTTGTGCAAGTCTGCATGGATCGTTAATCCTTATTTGAAAAGCTATTGTATGTGTAGTGTTCATTTGTTAAAGGTTAGATTGCTCTCTGTCCTTTATGACCCGTGTAAGGTATTTCATGTAAGATTTTCTATATTTTATAGCATAGACCGAATAAATGTAAATTCCACCAAAATAACAAAAAAATAAAAATAAATTACCTAATATTACTGATCTGATATATGTTTTTTTGTGTGTGTGTGTGTAGGTATATTTGTAATTTACTTTATGTGTGTGTGTATATATATAGATATATATATATATATATATATATATAAAATGTATGTGTGTGAATATATATATATATATATATATATATATATATAAATTCATACATTATGTAATCAAAGAATCAAACACTTTATAAGTTGTCTCACAAAGCAATTAAAAAAATACAAAATCAATACCCTCAAAATAATTAAGTTTTGTTGTTATTTAAGCAAATATGAAGCAGGGCAGTGAAGTTAAAATAAAGTAAAAGCACTTATTGACTGTTTGACATGTTTCTGTGTGTGTCCAGGGTGTGACCTACCCAGCATGCCATGGGATTTGGAGCAAGTGGGCTCCGCCCCTCGAGAGAAGTCGTTTAGCCACCACCTCTTTTTGTGGTAAATACAATTTTCCATTTTAAAAGTCCACCAAACACAGAATTGGCAGAATAAAAGTTGTGAAAACACTCTGTTTCAGGCTCATACGCGGGTGCTGTGGTGGCCATGCCATTGGCTGGAATATTAGTGCAGTATTCAGGCTGGTCTTCTGTCTTCTACATATACGGTAGGTTTATGACCTCGAAATGATAACATGCCTTTCTTTTTTAGTTGTTTCATTCCTTGACCTCTTGTTTTCTCTCTGTTGGGCTGCAGGCAGTTTTGGGATTGTCTGGTACATGTTTTGGATCCTGGTTTCATATGAAAGCCCAGCAGATCATCCCACCATCACAGATGAAGAGAGGACTTACATAGAGGAGAGTATTGGAGAAAGTGCCCAACTAATGGGGGCGACTGAGGTACGTTCCCTAGTGTGGACAAATCTGAATCACATGCAAGCTTTTCTGGGTCTTAGTCAAGTCATCTATATTTATATAGTACTAATACAGATTGTGCAAAGCAGCTTTACAGAGAAACAATCTGTCAATGATGCAAAAGGACAATAATAAACATTTTTCAGTTAAAGTCAATTCATCACTGAATCCAGCAACATTATCATCCTGCTCAATTCAGTTAGAAACAAGTCAATATAGCTGGAAAAAAAAAAATTAATTTTGTCATTAAAGGAACAGTTCACCCAAAAATGAAAATTCTGTAATCATTTACTCACGCTCAAGTTGTTCCGAACCTGTATGAATTTCTTTGTTCTGCCGAAACCCAGGGGAAGATATTTTGAAGTAGGTTTGTAACCAGGCTGTTTTGGTCACCATCGACTTCCATAGTAATTTTTGTTTTTCCTACTATGGATATCAATGGTGACCAAAACAGCCTGGTTACAAACCTTCTTCAAAACAAAGTGAACATTTTAAAAAATAAATTAATATGTTTAGAATGCATTATTTATTCTCATACTACAGGGCGTTGAATGCTTGAATCTGATTGGCTGAGAACGTAGTTCCGTAAAAAATTATGATTTATAAGCACATACTCTATCTTTCCCATGCTCTCTCTCTCAGAGACGCACACATTAACATACATGCTTATTTTGTTAGCGCTACTCCGACGACTATATACGTAACATCAACTTGAAAACAACTTGACTTTTTACCAGCGAGGTAACAACGGCACTGTTAATGAAGAAAATGAGCTTAGGTTTCACCACTGTTTTAGCTGAACACTTTTGAGAGACTCTGGGGTAATTCTCTCTCTCTCTCTCTCTCTCTTTCTCACACACACAACTGCATTAGCCTGCTATCAACGTCTCAGGCCTCCGTTACTAGGTCTAAAATTACGTTTTGGAATTAACAACAGGCAAGATGAGATGAGATGCAGAAGAAATAATCCTACTCACAAAAGTGTTTTAAGTCCAAAAACGGGACAAATATCTTGGAATATATCATCTAATCGATGTCTTGAGGTGTGGCAACCGTAGCATAAGTGGAATAATTGATTCCAGCCTGTTGAATTATTAAATAAATCAGCATTTCCCAATCCCAGTCCTCAAACTCCCCCACTCTGCATATTTTGCAGGTCTCTCTTAGTTAACACACCTGATTCAGATAACCAGCTCAGTAGAAGAGAGCTACGTGCATGAACTGTTTTTTTTCACTTCTGAACATTCTTTCATGGATATTTCATATCGTAAAAAAAGAAAAAAATGTCTTCCGTTTTTCTTTTGTATTTTAAATCGAATAAATGTTGCTTTGGTGAACATAATTCTTCATTAATAGTACTACTACCAGCAAAAATAATAAAACCGACACATAACATGAAACATAAAAACATTAATGTTTTGTGAAAATGATATTAGCAATGCCAAGTTGAAAATCCCGGTTTTTCTCAAGAGCCTGAATTCTAAGAACTTTTGCCCTGGAGAGAGATTGAGAATCTTTTGCAATTCCATTTCATCTCAATGGCTGTTGCTCAGCTTGGGAACAGAAATTAATTTCAGCATTTTACACGTAAATGAATAAATACATCTAGAATTCATGCAACTTTTAAATATCCAGTAGTGTCAAAATCATGTTTGAGGGTTTTTTTAAGCACCCTGTGAAATGGTTGCTCAAGAGCTTCATGCAAGATGTGTCCTATAGACTTTCCCTTCTCAATTTTTAACCTGATTTTTATTTTCATACAGAAATTCAAGACACCCTGGAGGAAGTTCTTCACCTCCATGCCGGTCTATGCAATCATCGTGGCCAATTTCTGCAGGAGCTGGACCTTCTATCTGCTGCTCATCAGTCAGCCAGCGTACTTCGAAGAGGTGTTTGGCTTTGAAATCAGTAAGGTGAGAGAAGCAATTGAACTGATTCGGGGGAAATCTTTTTACAGTAATCAGATCTCAGGCACGTCATTGTGCTTTTACGTTTGCTGTATGAATTGGTCTCATGTGCAATTCTTTCTCAGGCCTCATTTGAATCGTTACTATCTGTCGTGTTTGACCATCATTCACTGCTGTCATGTCAGCATTGGATTGTATTTGAGATGTTGGCCATTCAGAAATGTGTGTTCACAGTGGCGTACATAAATAAAACCTGACACTGTTATTGATCTTCGACTTCTGAGCTAAAAGAGTGGCATAAATCCTGCAGGCTTGACAGGTGTAATTGAACCACAGTTGGATTCAGCTGGGCTTAGGTGCAGTATGGGAGATTGGACCTTTAGTGGTTTTATCAGTCAGGACTTGTTTTGGATTTCAGTATGATTTAGTGTTAGCATATAGTATTTCTAGTTTTTACTATATCATATTTTTTAGCTAGTTTATTTTTGAGCCACACATTTTGAATTAAGCAAATAGCATTGTAGAGGTTTGCACAGAATCTGATAAGGGAAAATGACAATTCTGTCATAATTGACTTTACTTTAATTATTATTTACTTGTAATTGATACGGAACTTAATAGGTAGCCAGTGCAGAGACTGTAAAATTGGGGTAATATGATCATATTTTCTTGACCTGCTAAAGACTCTCAGTGCATTACAATAGTCCAGTGTTCATGAATGCTTGAACTGGCTTTTCTGCATCACAAACAGGTAACAGGTTTCATAGTTTGCAATGTTTCTAAGATGGAAAAATGCTGCTTTGTAACATGTGAAATATGATTTTCAAAAGACAAATTGTTTTCTAATATAACATCCAGATTTTTAACTATAGAAGAAATAACAGCACATCCACGTCTAGATGCAAATTGTAATCTAAGATAGTCTGTGTACTGTTTTTGGTCCAATATGTCTCATGTCTTATCGAAATATAATAAAAGAAAAAGTGTTGGTCATTCAATCTTTTACATTTTTTAACACACTGTAATTCAAAGGTTTCATCTGGTCTGGTCAAAATATATAATGGAGTATCATCAGCATAACAATGGAAGCTAATCCCATATTTTCTTATAATATTACCAAGGGGCAACATGTATATTGAAACAGCAAAGGGCCTAGGACAGATCCTTGTGGTACTCCATACTTTACTGACGTTAATTGAGATAATTCCCCATTTAAACAGACAATGTGATAACAGTTGGACTTGCTAGTATCTTAAATATCTCAAGGCCTTGCTTTGAATGCCTGTATAGTTTTGAAATCGATATATGGGTATGTCATAAACTATAGTGTCGAACACAGTCACTGGTAATGAGATGCAGCCCTTACTCATTTGTAAATTTAACAACTCCAGTTTCTGTGCAATGATGTCCATAAAAAAAATCACCATTAAATTAAATTGTATTAATAAATGTGGCTCAGGAATTCTTCAAAAATTTTCCCTTTGTGCTTAATAAAAAAACATAAATCATATGGGTCTTTGTCTAATTTTTTGCTTCCAGAATTGTCATAACTGTAGTGAACTAAAGTGAAGTCATGAGGACTGATGTTTGTGTGGTTTTGTCAGGTCGGTATGGTCTCTGCTCTGCCTCACCTTGTCATGACCATCATAGTGCCAATCGGTGGGCAGCTGGCTGACTTCCTGCGCAGCAAAAACATCTTAACGACCACCACCGTCAGAAAAATCATGAACTGTGGAGGTAAGAGTAACCACATTTCATTTACAGTAATTGTATCTTGTCTTTAAAATTGCTTAAAAAAAATTGTATGGTGTGACCTTTGACCTACATATTATTTGGTTGTAGGGTTTGGAATGGAAGCCACTCTGCTGTTAGTGGTTGGTTTCTCTCACAGTAAAGGTGTGGCCATCTCGTTTCTGGTGCTAGCTGTTGGTTTTAGCGGCTTTGCTATATCAGGTGAGACACTCACACACTGTCAGTCTTCATGTTTTGAAACACCATTTTGGTTTACTTGCATTCAACAGTATGTGAAAGAAATATCTCCCAATATTTCTGATTTCTTCTTTTATCCTGTCCCTCTTCAAGGTTTTAATGTCAACCACTTGGACATCGCGCCGAGGTACGCCAGCATACTAATGGGTATTTCTAATGGAGTGGGCACTCTCTCTGGTATGGTCTGCCCTCTCATTGTAGGTGCTATGACCAAAAACAAGGTGAGAAATCCTAAAATGTGTTTTCCTAAAAATTTTGCATACTACCAAACTCTACATACAGCAGAACACAAACTGAATTATTAAATATATGCTGCTTTTCTGGAACAGTAAATTCAACCCTACACCTTCCCGATACTTTATTTTCAAGTTTTCAGACTTGGGATGATTGCATTGTAATTGTTCTATGCACCAACTAGGTGTAAATAGACACTAAGAAGATGTATTGTTGCAAAACACATTGTTTCACATGCTGTTTTTTCACATGCTAATTTCTGTGCCATTTGTGATGAGCAGTAGAAAGGCATAAGACTGCATTCCTGAGTTTGTGTTTTCTTGCGTGTTAGACTCGTGAGGAATGGCAGAACGTGTTCTTGATCGCATCACTGGTGCATTACGGCGGTGTGATCTTCTACGGGATTTTTGCATCCGGTGAGAAGCAGCCCTGGGCCGATCCTGAGGAGACCAGCGAGGAGAAGTGCGGCTTTATCGATGAAGACGAGTTAGCGGAGGAGACCGGTGACATCACACTGAGCCACGCTCCATTCGGGGGCCAGGGCGCTTTTGGGGGCCCCGCCAAAACATATGGAGCCACGACACAGCTGAACGGGGGATGGGCGAAAGGCTGGGAGAAAACTGAGGAATACATCCAGGAGGACGCCGAGCAGACCTATACAGGAGACGGGTACTCCTAGATCTTTATTCGCAATGAGTCATAGCAAATCTTAAAAAAAAAAAAAAAAGGCAAAGCAAAAAGAGATATGAGTGATTATAGACACTGTGCTTAACACGCATACAGGAGTCAGAGAGGTTTTTAAAAAGAGTCTTTATCCAATAAGAAGTGAATAGAGAAGATATTTAAGGGGAATAATGTATTCAGAGATATTGATTAGAATATACTGGTAATTATATGAAAAGATCATATTTAGGATTATATATGAAGAATATATATGGCTATGTAAATGTTTCCTTTAAAAATACAGATATGTTGAGTTATTACTGTGGTTTATGATATTTAATCAACTGACAATACTTAATAGCACAGACATCTGTAATCAAAGCACAGGTCTTGGCTGTTTTTTGCAGGTTTAGACTAGTTTTGCTTTAGATTTGTGTCTTCTACTGTAACTTTAGCAGATGAGTAGTTTAGTTTAATCGATCAGGACCAATTAGAGTAGAGTAGGGTAGTTTAGATCAACATTGTTTTGTTCAGAAGAAACAAGTGTTTCACTCTGGTTTACAGAGCTCTTGCCATTGACCTTACAGAAAATATGCAAAATTTGGGTTATTTATCTATATTATATAACTTAAAACTTACAAAGAATGCTGTTTATCATTATGTACATGCACTATACTACGCATTATAAACTAGTCCCTTTATTTGGGACATGAACCTAGAAGGTAGAGCAAAATAGACATATACTGTTTGATGCAGAAAGAATCTAAAATAGCACAAATTTGCAAGACATACCTGCTATATCTGAATGATGATGCGTATTAAAATAAGTGTGAAATATACTGATAAACCTTTAAATGTTGAATCATCCTAAAGTACACTTGAGAACTTTTTAAAGTGCAATCTTGTATAAGTTTTGTTCAGCTATAGTTACATCAACACTACATTCAAGTGTGTGCTTGGCAATACAGTCCTGTATTTTAAGTGGTATTAAGCTGGTCTTCATTTAAAATGTTCTGTTTTAACTGACATATAATGACAAGCCGGTCATTTTCTAAGATTCTTTGAATGCACTGACATGTTGTTATTTGGGAAAACAAGTAATTTCTATCTTAAGTATGTGTTTTGACATGGATTTACTGTTTCTGTGAGACTGTTGTGAATCTGGGTCGGTGATATCTGTGCTTACTGTTCTTATTGGGCCATATTTATCATAGAAACTGGCATTAAAAAGTGAGGCTGTATAGCCATTTGGGATATATATTGTGATGCCATTGAGATCACTCCATGCGTATGGTCAAATCCTGATCATCTGATGTATTTAAGTGTTGCCATGCAAAGCTGATGTAATATGTTGAGTGAATTTCACAAAACCTGTGAGGACGTGCAGGTTCCATCTCACCTAAAAATGTAATTTTATATTGCATTTAAGACAATTAAGGCTGCTTTTAGGACCAGTAATTTAAAATAAATCAATAAACACTATCAATGCTGTCAATGTAAATAATAATAATAAAAATGGTCCAAAAGCTTGATTTTCTTTGAAAGTTTTTGTGAGATTCACTCTAAGTCTTCATTCATGACACATACCAGTGTGTTGTGTTTAGTCAACCAGCAGTAATCTAAGATGATGTGTCAAAGTCTTAAAAAAATAAAAAATAAAATAAATAAAAAACAAATAAACACCTATTAAGAACATGCACTGCAATAATTTACTGATGACATCAGCAATCTAACTCATTCAAGAAATCTGGATTGTGTCTAGTTTACGAAGTCATTCGAATGATTGCGAAAGTCTTACCGAAGCATCAAAATCAGCTTATGTTTGTTCTGGTCAGAAAAATTGAAGGCCATTTTCAGAGGTTGGAATCTGAGCCATTCTTTAATTTGTTCTGAAACTCAGCTAGATGTTTTCTAGATTTGTGTATTTTGTGATGAATTCATCACAAACCTAAAGCTCTTTTCATGGCCTCTTGCCTGAGACTGAAGTGCACAAGTGATTGTTATATTCTATTGTTGTGTCATATAGAGCGATTTGTTGATGTCAAAAAGTGTTAAACTGTATGAATTGCTCACTCAGTGTGATTTTATATACAATTATTGAAATCAAGACATTATGATGTCTTTCCTTTGATTTTTGCGACTGGTGGACCAAAAATTAAAGGCAATTTTCTGGTTTTGAAAGATAAGAGTTGATGTTCTTTATAGAGTGTGATGATTATTTTTGCATGATATAGTCATTAAAATCATCCTGGGCATTGATTTCAAATTGTTTTGTCTCTCTTTGTGCTGACAGACATCAGCTGTGTAAAATTCAATTAAAGTTTGCATTAAATATACTAAATATACATTTTTATCCAACAGCAATTATAAAATGTACTCTTCTAAAACTTTTCAGAAGGCAAGAACATACAAGGGTTTGTGAAATGATGCTCCATCACACTTCCTGTAATGTGGTTATGCAAAATGTATTCAATATCCATCAAACACTCAATCAGGATTTTCTCAAATTTCTCTAACCCTATATGTAATATAGATTTGACTCATTACATCAGTGTATCTGATTAAGGTAAAATGACCTACAAAGGACAAATTACCGCCAACAAATTAGATGGGAACAAATCACTAATCAATACCATTTAAAACCCCCAACAGACTGCTATGCATGCTGGTCATTCATTTGTTACTCTGGACGAGAGTATGGAACAGAATTAAAGACCAGACCCTACAGCACCCAAACCGATACCAGAAAACCCAAAGATTAAACCATGCCTTCTAAGACCCAGACGAATATCAGACCGCCCAAAAAACCTAAACCAGTACCAAACCTTCAAAGACTAAAGCCTAGACCATTGTTTCTCAAATATTACCCAATGCACTGCAGAGTTTAGCTCTAACCCTAATCAAAACACACCTGAGCATGTTAATCAGTGTCTTGAAGATCATTCGAAAATCACAGGTAGGTGAATTTTATGAGGGTTGGAGCTAAACTCTGCAGTGCATTGGACCTCCAGTGTAAGATTTGAGAAACCCTGGTCTAGACTAACACCAGACACCCAAAGACTAAAGCCTAGAATAGTAGCAGACCCCAAAGACTAAATCCTAAGCTGACACCAGACCCCCAAAGACCCTATAAATCTTAATAAACGAAATGAACAAAGTACTACTATTTATAAACTAGACCAATATCAAAGCCCCAAAGGTTAAAATTTATACCAATACCAGACACCTTTTTTTTTTTTTTTTTTTTTTAGTCAGCATGCAGGTAAAATATCTTCAAAATCATCCGTTTACTTTTCCCCTCAGCTCTCTGGGCAACAGTAAGCTGACATGCTGTGTTGAAAATAAAGGATGGGCCGTCTCACTTTAATGACCTGGGCTGGCTTCCTCTGTGGCGTGTGCTAATGTGACAGGACACACATTGCTGTCACCAGCCGACCGGAACGTGTTTTCCCACAGCCCACCGATGACACGCGTCACGCCAATTGCCTCTGTGACAAATCCACCCACATGACACACATCAACTTAAAACCTCAAAAATGCACTATGAATCTATTTATGATGGTAGAAATAGGTTCAGCTTAGGATATTGTCCATTTAAGAAATTGCTATTCTGTGTTTTACCAAACAAAGAATAATGGATCAAACGGATAGATGTGTGTGTGTGTGTGTAATAAATGAGTCTGCTCCAGTGCTGCGCTCGGGGCAGCAGGTGTTGAAGGGTATCCCAGCATCTCTAGGGGCCGTGGGGCTCTAATCAGCATCCAGAATGAGTATGTAATGACCAAACCTCTGCAGGGCTCATGGGACACCAGGATCCAAACACAATTATTTCTGCGAACCCCTCCCAACACAATGTAACTCTCCCTAAACAGTTATTGCAAAGGGGGTTCATCAGATGTACTCTGTCATGCAGAGAGGCAGAAGTAAGGTTTGCTCAAGCTGTCTGTGTGCTAAAATAATGTTCTCATCTAAACCTGCAGTCACGAATGACTAAACGGGAATGAGTCAATGGCTACTGAGTCACACTGGGCTCTTATATTATATCCGTCTGCTTCACATAATTGTTTTTCTCACTTTTTAAGTCTCCTTGTTAAACAAGCATCATTATTAGTATTGATATAATATTTTGAGTTTACTTATTTGAACAAACCCCAACCCTAAATATTAAACAACTCATCCCAGTTCAATTATTAATAGTGTGAGTCAATGAAACCAGGGTTAGAGACTCATTCGGAACAAGAACGAGGTGTGGCGGTGCAGGGGGTTACGTTTGTGAGGTTACTGAATGCCCCTTTAGATGAACTCCATGCTAGCAGCCACATACAGTTTCTAGCAACCAATTATAGTTAAAAGTAATTATCTAGCAACTCCACAGAACACTTTATCAACCACATATCAATATGCTAGCAACCCCCATAACATCCTAGCAACTATATAAAAGCCATACCAGTGACTCAGAATTACCTAACCATCATCTAGCAGTGTTCGAGTGAACTTAGCAACTATCCGTGCTACCGGTTCTGCTCCGCTAAGCAACAGCCGGTATGAGATGTGGACACACTAACAAGGATGTTTAGTATCAGTTGTTGCAGCACCAATTAGCTGGTCTCCATTACCTCACTCCCATCCGGGTCACGGCACCAATGTAATCGGTACCACACAAGCCATTTCGACAGGAGATGCAGCCTATAGGATCTATTTTGAGAGCACACTTGCATCACATTATGGTAAGGGGCGTAACATTTAAAATATTTACCCCACAGTTAGTGTTAAGATAGTGTCTGGAGTGATTGAATGTGACACCTACCTAATCTAGCACTGGGTAGATTACTTACAAATTGTAGTCACTTGATTACACTTGATGGTGAATACTGTAGTTAGTAGCAACCATATAGACGTTTTAACAAGTACTCATAACACCATAGTATTAAATGATGCCAAGGACGATTACTATAACATTAAAAATATCAGCAAAGTTTTAAGAATTGTTCTAAATCTTTATGAATGGAATTGCTTACATTCTAAGTCTCCAGAGTCGGCACAACTATAACCATAATGACACACAGGAAAGATATGATTATTTCCAGCTGATAAATAAACATTTGCAGCCAATTACAATCCATTCTGCTTTAATGAGCTTGAGCATTTAAAGAGTCAGGTGACATAACAGCATTATTGTGCTGCTTATTTATTTATTTATTTATTTAAAGACTAAAAAAAAATAATAATTCTAGATTTAACAATGTAACTGATCAATATATGTTGTGCTAAATTACAAATAAGGTTCCTAGGGATTGTGAAGCCGGTTTCTCATCTTATGAATGTGCTTGCCAGTTGCTCCTTTCCATCATGTTTATGAACTATTGATGCCCTGAGGCATTTATTCATGTAATTAGGTTTTAAATTACTCTCCCCCGAACACAGACAGAAGAAGGTTCTCTGCTGCACAAATATTACAAATTCTAGATGAAGTCCCTGTGTCTGAAACCTGACAGGTTTGCAGGTGAAAAGAGTCCAAAAAAGCCTGGTGTCTGGTAGTACGGCACACATATAGGCACGAAACTAAAATGAATATTTCATCACTTATCAACACTTTTCTGTGTTTGAGAATCATCCCCTCCCCCTTCCACCGCCCTGTTCTTCACACCATCTTAAAATAGTTCCTGTTGATGCCGTGGGATCTGACAGTATTTTTTTCTCTCTTGAAAAAGCATTTTTGCATTGGCTCAGGTTGCCATATCTGCTCCGTGGAGACCAGCAGTTGATTATTTATTGCTTTCCATTTAATCTTATTCCTGTCTAGGAGAAACAACTGAGATATTTAAGAGATCTGCTTTGTGAATTTGTCCTCTGGGTTGGGACTCAGGTGTGACTCAAGGCCTCTCACCTCTCACTTTGACAGTGATTAAGAAGAGAGAGAGCGACTTTCAGAGAAAGACGGGAGAGGGAGACAGACAGAGAGTGAAAGAGCAGGAGCCAAATCCGCTTAAGCACACACCGAGAAGGGCCAACACGTCCCCAGGGGCCGACTCTCCTATTCAGAGCTGACCCTCAGCAGATGGGATCTGTGCATGTATGTGCATGACAGGCTTAGATTTTAATGAATGCTACAGCTCTCTCTCTCTCTCACACACATGCAGCCTTTGATTAAAACGCTATTTAGATGATACCAGGGAGAAAAAAATTTAAAGAGATGAAAAAGCAGGGGACTGAATCGAAATGAGAAATTGCTAGAGAAATAATGATGGTGTAATTGTGAATTCCTTGCATTCATCTTGCAAATCATCTAGGATGGATGTGTCGCTTTACAGCTGAAGTCTCCAGTTTTGTTAAAACACTTGCCATTTCAAGCATTTCAACTCATCATGGGCACCCTTCAGACACAAAGGCTGTCCAACAAAGCTTACAAATGAAGTTCCAAACATAGGTTCAGGAGGAGGCTATTCATTAAGTCCTGTCAATCATTATTATTGTGTATATAAACAGCAGCCACTGAGCCATCCCAGATACAATTGTTCTGGCGTTTCCTCCACCTCCCCATCTCTTCCACTTCTTTGACTTTCTATATAATACTATCAAGGAGGGCTAACTAAGCTAAGTTTATTTAGATGCATTTATTTACCATTAAGACTGAATAGGTGGACGACCTTGTGAACATTTATAAGACAAAAGTATCACTTCACAAGATTGCACTTCTATATAATCAGACTAAACAAGTAGTAGGCGTATTTGGTGTGATTTAGGAAAAGAGGGCTTTGAGCTTAAATTTTAGCCTGAAACCAGAGAACTCCGCTATATCCCAAACTAGGATAGGACTAGTGAGGAGTCAAGGTAAAGGAGGGATGCCGGAAAACTGTAGTGGCACAGAGGTAAATTGGATGTATATATATTTACCACTGTGTTAATTAAGCTGATTACCTAAACATGCTCCACCTGCTGTGCTAATTTGGTTGATTATCTGAACATGTTCCTCCAAACAATGTTAGGCCTATACAAACAGCCTGTGATTTTACTTCAAATTACTGACTTATCTAAACAGGGGTGTCCACTCCTATTCTTAAACATACATCTCTAAAACATACTTTGGCTACAATTTCTCAACGGTATTGTAAAACAACACTTTTATTACCTAGTCAAAAACAGCTCAGTTTTCAGCAATCCATGTTGCTTTAAATGTTAATGAGCTCTGCTGACCCCGCCCCTCTCTTCCATGCGGTGGTGAGTCGTTCCCTAGAGACTACTAACGCTGCGTCCGAAATCGCCTACTTCCCTACTATATAGCACGTGAAAAACAGTATGCGAGGCAGGTAGTATGTCCGAATTCATAGCATTTGAAAATCAGTAGGCGAGAAGTACCCGGATGACCTACTGCTTCTGGCTGAATTCTATAGTAGGCATACCATGGACGCTTTCCTATCCCATGAGGCTCCGGGAGAGGAGTCGTCATATTCAAAAAGTGGTGGAAAGTTGAGATGCGGCTCATTTCAAGTGTAAGTACCACAGGAAAAAAAACGTCGTTTAACACAATCTAAATAAACGGATGACTTTATTGAAAGTTTAAATTGTCGTGCTGTTGTGACGACGCACAACGTGACAACAAAAATATGGCGGATGTAGTACGTCCGAATTCCATTCATACTACCCACATTCATACTATATAGAACGTACTGTTTTCACGGTCGGGTGGTACGTTCAATTTTAAATATAGTACCTACATAAGCAGTATGCGATTTCGGACGCAGCAAAACTGTAGCTGCGAAACTTGCTAGCTAGCATTTTATTAGAAAAAAGATTAACAAAAGAACCTTATAATCAATGTAAATGATGCAGGATCACAAATGATTTGCGTGAACATACATGCATTTAAGGTAAATCAAGGGGGTGTGTTTCCTTGAAAAACAAAGGTAACCCACTGCCTCTGTAGGGAGTAAATGACTACCGCTATGTTCGTTATTACATGCAACAACAAAACACTTCAATTGCTTAGGAGTCGTTCAGGGGCTCGTTCTTCGTACCTCGCTAACTCAATTAGCTGGATTTGATTGTTGTGGATTTGTCCTGATCTTGGATT
>JAUCMS010000055.1:12288319-12301277 GCA_032357445.1 Enteromius radiatus
TTAAACCAACGCACGGACGCGCAATAATCCTAGACAACTCAATCCAGCGATACTAATCATCAACAACAGGTGCGCTCAGAGAATCGGATTAGTGAGCTCATAGTTAGCGCAATGATCTCATCTTAGATGTCTCAATTCATCTCGGATGTTTTAAGCGACGTGCGAAGAACGAGCCCCTGGTCTACACCTGCTCCGCTGTTAAAAACAATGGTGGACTGGATGACATATTTCAGTTCAACACAAATTGCAAAAGTGTATGTCGCATCCGATGACCCCTTTAAGGTGCAAATTTTACTGCAGAGTTTGGCTCTAATCCTAAATAGACACACCTGAACGTCTTCAGGATTACTAGAAACTTCCAGGCAAATATGTTGGGGCTGGATGGAGCTAAACTCTGCAGGAATTGGCCCTCCAGGAGCAGGATTGGTCACTATATGGACACTGAAATAACCATGCCAATACTTTCAAAGTGTACAATATTGATTGGGGAGCCAGAAGCTATATCAGGTTTTGTCAGAGACAGCCTTGTAGAGTTTGGCTCTAACCCCAATCTAAGACTTTGTGATTAAGCCAATCAAGGTCTTCAGACAAGAAATGTACACACAGGCTAACCTGTGCAGATTACACTGGTCCTCAGGGATGGATCTGAGGAACTCTAAACTACAGCATCCATTCAGCCCTGATATTTAACCAATACGCTACCACAACACTTAATGTATTGCAGAACCTGACCCACTTCCTGGATTAATTACCCCAGACTGTGTGGCAAATACTCCTAGCAAACCTCACGCGTTCTCTCTAACAGCAGCTGCTGTGAACACACACTCTGGCCCATGTGGAGATCTATTTATATAGTTATCTATCAGCAGAGCTGTCGAGAGTGTTGTACGGCATCGCGTCTGCTGATGAAGCCAGGCAATATAACGAAAGACTGTTCTGTTCTGAACTATACTGCTCTAGCACAAGAGCAAATACTGTGTTCTCAAAAACTGAATATAAGTCAAACGTCAGTCTCCATTTGAACTCCAACTTAATTGCACCTGTCAAAAAAACAAGATACACCCTCCTAAAACTATAAAAAAGGAAGGCCATGGACTTGAGTCCATAACATCCTGTGTCTCCATGTCCACTGATGTTTTAGTTTTCCCTCACCTAAACAACAATCTTAAATTCGCCGCTTAGCATCTATGTCACAGCTTTAAGCTGTCCGTTGGTTGGACGGCTGGTACGGAGCCAGAGATAAACTGGAACTGGTTTGCTCTATCAGACTGAGTACAGAAGCAAACTGAAATTGGGAGGAAGTAAGAAGTTAATGGTTTGTTTTCCACTTCCTCTCTTGTCCACCTTCTCCGTCTTTCCATTCCACTCCTTTTTCTTCTCATTTTTCTATTCTGTTTTCTCTAAACATTCCCTTTTCCTTTATGTTTCCATTCCCTATTCAATTTTGCTTTTTTGTTTATTTCAAATTCATGTCCCTTTCCCTTCTTTTCTCTTCTCTTCTCTTCCCTTTCCTCTTCCTCTTTGGTGCATCTTGACTTTCCACGTCTTCCCTTCCCATTTTTTTTTTTTTTGTCTTTTGGTTTTCTCTTCACATCCCCTTATCCCTTTCCAATTTTGCTCCTCCTTCCTTTTCCATTTACCTTAATTTCTGGTTCCCCTTCTATTGTACAATTCAGATTCTTGTCCATCTTCCCAATAATGATTCTTTCCATTCCAATCTTTCCAGTTGAAGTCTCTTCAACTTTAACTTTATTTCTTTCTTTCTTAGGTTGGGAGGATCCGAACAAGCTAAATAGTGATATCACTTTAATTTTTTTTTCACTTCCAACACATGAGTGATGGAGGTGTGAACAACTGATCAGCAGATCTTACAAACAGAGCAAGTGCTAATTAAACCAAAGGCAGTTTTTGTCTGGAACCTCTGAGTAAGTCTGCTATTACTCACAAAACAAATGCTACACAAACTAGAACTTCAATGACATCTGTCAGATGGTTTATTATGAAAATAAATTTATAACCATCGCTTGAATATTATGAAATGTAAAACACACTATGAGCATTAATATCAATGTTTGTCCTTCGATACTCATCTGCTCCGCTTCTTTCTAAAAAGCAGGATCCTTCATCTGTCTGCAGTCTCTCCAAGCTGTGCTTTTCATCACACGTTTAACAAACCATGTCCTCATTGGTGCTGTCAACACCCCGCCCCCCAACACACACCCACACCAGCTCACCAAGTCTACAGGGAGTAGATCGCTGTGCCTTTATTTGTGGAAAACATGTGTTTTTCTTTCATCTCTGTGTTATATTAATGAAGTGTTAAATAACCAGTTCACTTGGTTATTTAAAAGCCCTTTAATAAGTGTGTAGATCACGTGACATTAAAAAACCGTCGGAGTTGGCGTTATGATATCAAAATCAAGGGTTTGAGGTTGATGTATGTCTGTTGAAGACGTCTATATGCTCTATATGCTAGTGTAGCTTTTGCAGATGTACACAATCCAAATGTACAGGCTTTCTCATAAATGATGATGACATTATGCTTTTGAATCAAAATGTCAGTTTCAATAGGAAATATGATAACATATCACTCAAACATTTAATTAATCTTTAAATGTAAAACTGAAAAGGAATGAATTATGTGTATGCTAAATTCAAATTATTAACACGTTCATGGGGGATAAGCACAATCATCCTTGCTTCCCAATGTGCATACTATCCACCTAAAAAGTATTGAAAATGACTAATATCACATAGAATTTAGTACGTGCACATGTGTTTACGAGTAATTCATTTACACCGAATGCTTCAAAGACATTCCAGCATTCCTGCATAACGCCTCTCCACAAACGTGAGGCGGGAAAATGTCTGTATTATGGCTGTGAATAATGACATCAAGATTTTTCCTCCCGTTTCAAAGAGAAGTCCGTAATGAATTGCTGCGTTAGGAAGGAAATCTCGCCTCTGATTATTCACTGTGGAAACGGTTGTGTTTTCTCAGCATCGCCCTGCTGCTTTCTCAGTGCATATTTGAGCTGAGAAAACACATTTTCTTTGTTTCCAAGGAGACAGGGGACGAGGGAAAAAATGAAGAACTATTTGTCCGCTGTCGGAGAAAGCACAGCATCTCTAGAGCATCGGAACAGAGAGAGACTACTTTGAAGTGTCTGCAGTTTCTGTTCATGAAGAAGAGGGTAATTGCAGCGCTCTTTGGTTTTTGCTCACTAATTAAAAATGGTTAGCGTAACATATGAAATATTTTCTAACATCCATTTACATATTAGCTGCCATCGGGGTAAGATTACATGACCAATTGTAATCCATTACACATTATTATTGGTGATATTATTGAAGTACTTTTAGATTACTCCCCCCCCCCACATTGATTAAAATGTCAAAGAAATATTCAAGGTTTTCCAAATCGCGTTTGTTGAAAAACTGCAGGGGATATAGCTAAGTGAATTTGTCTTATACAATTATTTTAGGATTTTATTTTTAAAATCGCAGGGGGTCCTTTAAATAAAAATATATTAGGTGAAAGAGGACCAGATGATAAGTAAGTTAGTCAATTTGACCAAAGACTCGTGGTATAGATACTCAAAAATGAACATTGGCATATATATGCTATTAGGGTTGTGGGGCAGATGCATATCATATGCACACCAACAAATTTCGCATCATATGCAAGCGAAAACCGCGTCAGCATGTATCGCGTATACCACGAGTTTTTGTTTTTATTTGGTGTACTGTTACGCATTTTTATGAGACAGAGCTGGAATATTAATGTTTAGAAGACGAACTCCTTCCAAAATAATAGTTGCTATAACTTGTGTATTCACTATAATCAAAGCACACACGTTTTCAAATATAGACAATACAGATATAGCCTAAATAGGCCTAATAGAAAAAGTTCAGTCCCCAAAACAAACGGATAAACATGAAGAATGAATTCTTCATACTCTGCTTGATGTCGAGATCAGATTAGACTGATTACGACAACTCCACCTGTTTGAAAAGGAAATGAGGTCCTCTTTTAAATCATTACGATGCTGTTGAGATTTCTGATGAAGTCATAAGCGATGAGGCTTGATCGCGGCTTTCGACAACCTCAAGTGACCTTTTTAATCACTGAACGTGGAGTGACCCCAGCCCGTGCAGATTCCTGGTCTCGTCCTCCGCCTCCTTAATGTGACAGACATATGAAACCCAGCCCATGAAGCACGCGTCTGCGCGTCCCCGGGGACCAATTTAAGAGGCGCACGCGTTCACTGCCTGGCCTCTTCCTCTATTTCAAATGAAATCCTGTGCTTAATGCCAACGGTTTCCAAGGTGACGGTGATGCCACCATCTGTCACGCAGCCTATTCAGTGCAGCCCAGCAGCATTTCTCTTTAATGAAGGAGTGTATTTTTTTATTATTATACAGTGTAGATGAAATAAAGAATGAACCTACTGTGCAAATTAGATAGATATATATATATATATATATATATATATATATATATATATATATTTACAAATTTTAAACTGTTACTGATTTCAAATGACATGAAAAGAATTGTATTAACACTGATATAAAGTAAAAAGATAAAGACATTTATTAACATGTCATGTCACTACAACTAACACCAGAGAACCAAGAATATGAAAATGTGATACTTAATATTTCATGGATACTTCAAGTATGAGATGAAAAAGTTAATTTTAATTTTATTTATTTGAAGACAAACACCTTCCAAAGTTATACATAACGACTGAGCAATAATTCAAATAAAAATGAATGTCTTTAACTAAAAAATGTTTTTATTTAATAATAATAATAATTTCTTTCATTTTATTATTAAAAGCCTTACTGAGTATGAGAAGTAGGCGGACAGGGAAATTTAAAAGATTAACTTAAACTACCTGATATTTTCTGATTTCCTATGCCTTTAAGAAGGACGCAGTTTCTTTACTACGCATCTAAAAATGTATACAATAAGGCAGAATATTCAGGAAAAACAGAATTTTTAGACAAGATAACAACAGTAACATGATAACAGTTTAAGAGATTTATTGATTATTATTAAATCAAAATAAATAAATAAATTAAAAAAAAAAAAAACAGGAGAAACCCAGTCCTCAATTAAAGCGCATGGCTAATGGTGTGAAGAGCACTGTCGCCCCCTGTCTGCTGGGAGTTCTTTCTTCCTTTTTTTTCCCAATGCTGAAGAACAAAATCATGTTCAGTTTTTAATTATAAAAACTGACAAAATATATGGAGGAATAAATTATGATCAGCTCTTATAACAAAACATACAGTATTATTACTACTACTAGGCCTACTACTAATATTAATAAAAAAAAAACAGAACTGAAAATTGAAAAAACTATATATAAAAAAAGTAATTGCTCTTTCAATAATAAAAAAAACAGTGTTAAAATATAAAAACATGTAAAGTTTTTTAATAACTATAAAACGAGGGGGAAAAATGCACGTCTACCCTCAAAAATATAATTTTTAAGTTAAATTCACATCAAAAGAAAGAACTTCCCATCTGATATATTTACAGCTTCATCTGAATGATTAGATCAGTCCATATACTAATACCCGTTACATTAAAGTCCCCGCCTTCCTGTTTGAGTGTTCTGAGTTCAGTTTCTGTCTCCTCTCTTAATGCTGGTCCTGAATGTAATAAGTCCTTGAATCGATCAGTCAGTGCATTAAAAGTAACCGGTTCGTCTGTCGTCATCACCCACTGACTCTCCAAGACGTCATACTCAAAGCAGGACGCCCAATGTTTCAAAACCCCCCAGTATGCCTGCTTAAACTCGCACGACCGTCGGGAGAGGACAGCGCAAAGCCCGGGAGACAGAGATCCGCACGCTTCATTCAAGCACCCCTCGCGCTCTCGCAGCCACGCGAGGACGCAGCGCTGAGTGACGGAGCTCGTTTCGTCATCAGGGCCAAGGAACGCAGCTGCTATAACGTAATAAAGGCTCCCCGGGTTTCCCGCGCTGTCTTGAAGGATGGAATCCAGCAGCGTTCTCGCGTACTCATCATTACCAGAGCGAGTCAGCACAGAGCTCAAGAGGTTACCCAGCAGTCCGCCTCTGACCACTGCTTCAGCCTGTACTCCAGCGTGACCCGTGCTGTCCAGCGTGCGGCACAACAGATTAAACGCTGACTTGCACGTCATTAGGCTGTTTTGGTCAAACTGAGATTCACATGCAGCGGTTTTGGGATCTAAAAGCATCTGGATGACGGAGTTGGGCGCGCAAGGGTTTCTGAGTAAATGAACGAGCAGGACGTGCCGACACTGGGCCAGTTCAGAGAACGTGACTGGAGAGCACGGGGGCAGAGTTTCCCGCAGACGCCGGCTGGTGTCGCTCAGAGCGGCCTCAAGCGCGGAGCGGACCGCAGGGTTGGACTGGAAGCGGGAGTGCAGCTGCTCGCAGTACTCAGCCCACTGAAACGCCCGGAGCGCGGTGTTATAGTCCCACTCACCGACGCGGTCCGTCTGAGACACGGCCAGCAGCTCCAGGATGTCGGTCAGGTGTCTCAGGACAGCCTCCATGAGACTCTCTCCTTCAAATAAACATAAACAAATCAACGTGCGCGCCGAGAGATCTTCTGATTCAGTCTGCTTGCTCCGTAACTTACCTCATTCGCTATTGGCTGAGACAGCGCGCGACGTCACTTTTTTTTTTTCGCGCGACTGAACTTCCGTGGCAGTATTTCAAAATAAAAGGATGAATTTGCGTTGAACTCAAATATTTAAACAACTCCCTTTTAGTTACATTATATTTTATAACAAAACGATATGCTTCATGTTGAAGCGTATCAGTAAATTATCATTTTAAAAGTTAAAAGTGATTTTGCACGTTTTGTAGCCTATTTTATTTTACCTATATTACCTTTTTTATTATTTAAGTTTTTACCTCTTCCCCTGGTCAGTTAAGTTTTTTTTCTTCCTTAATATTTTTACTTCGGGTCTGGTTTTACATTGTTGTGCAGCTCCATAGTTCCCAGACTCGCGCAGATAAAAAGACGCGTCGCGTCGCTCAGGGAGGCGGTGAGATTGCGCGATGTGTCTATGGTAAGAGCCCACTTTGAACTGAAACCCGCAATGACAATCAGGTCTTTAAGGCTCAGTGTCACGGTGAACAACAGTCTGAAAAAAGCATGAATTCTTTGGAAACAAGCGTGTGCTGTTGAAGAACCGACCGCGGACAGACAGAGCATTCTGGAGGGTAGGTGTATACTTTTGGTAATGACAAATGTTTCTCCATAGGTAGATAGATGCATATATTAATGAAATAAGATAAACATTCTTAATAAAATAAAACATAATAAATTAACTTATACGTGTTCCATCAAATGGTATAATGCTTATTTTTTTCAGAAATAGTTTTTGCATTTTCTACTATTTTAGATTACAATGCAGTCTGTTTTTGTGGTTTCTCTTTGTGTCAGAAATAGCTCATGAAAGCACCAGCAGCTTTGAAATATTACTACAGCCACAAAATGTCAAGCATGCCCACTTGAAAACAGAAAATAAAAGTTTTTCTCCTCAGACTGCTGAAGGGATTGGAGTTTTTCTCTCATATGAGCTGCCTGTAAAATGGGTTACTATGCGTTTTAAACCAACAGCCTGAGAACATAATTAAAGCAGGGTGATACATGAAAAATGAAGTATTTGTAATTGGATTGTGCAGGCAACTAGACCAAATATTTACTTAACTGGGAAAGAAAATATATCTTGAACTGAACTTGCATGCAAAAGGATAAAATGCAGGTTGTGTTTAGATTATGTGAGATGCGTAGATGTTCACTGTATTCTAGTAGCCCTGTGTGTATGTGATTTACCCTTCACAGTCCTGTAAGGGCAGAATACAATGTGTGTCCTGTTCTTGTTGAACACGACACAACACGACATTGAGGATAAAATAACTGCAACAGAATCAGTTATGCAAGCTAAGTATTATCAGTCATAATTTCTGCACGAGTCAAGGTCAGTGTTTACGGTTTATGGATGGAAAATGCACAAAACATATGGAGAACGCCTACTGCCTTTCACTCCTCTGTTGCCACTGTTTGCTAGAAAAATATTGACCAGAAAGAATATTACGTTGTTTAATATAATCATCCGAGCTAAAGGTTTGAGTGTGTGTCACACTGTACACTGACCTTTGATTTCAACCATATGTGCCCAATATGTGTGTTCATATGCGCTGTAAATGTCCTCTCCATCTGTGAACTCTGCGGTTTTATGTTTGCTGAGCATCAGTTTCCAGGTGGTGGTCATGCAGTTTGTGTAGATGTTATGTATCAGAAAATGTTGTGATTTTCGTTCTTTCTTAATGAATGAATGAATGAGTGAGGGAATGAGTCATTTGGAAGAGAATCTGATTGGTTCTGCAAAACCATATTTCAAATTATCAGTAAAATAGAATAGAATGTTGAAAAGAGATCACAAAAAATAATAGGAATACATAAATAAATAAGCAAATAAATGATGATAACATTTTACCTGTTTCATTAGTTAACATTGGTTAACAATGTAAAATGCATTAAGATTATATATGTATGTATATATATATATATATATATATATATATTTTTTTTTTGCTAAGAATATGCCAAACTTCAAACAAGAGTTTAATTATTTTAATGAGTTTTTTGTTTTTCCCTTTTTTTTTTCTTCTTTTTTTTTTTTTTATTAATGATAAAATGGTTCTAGCACCTTTTCATGAATGAATGAAAGAAATTTAAAGTCACAAACAATATTGTTAATCACCGAAAATATGTAATCTGGTCAGTGCATTGCATTATTGAAGTGCAGTTTTAATGTATTGTGACTAATTTAACAAATCTAAATGAAATAGTGAGTGTCATGTCATTGAGCCTTGTCCGATGTGGTTGCTAAAGGAGGTTGAAAAAAGTTATATCTTTGTACCTTAGGGCTAGAGTGTTTTGTTTGGGGGTCCTGGGAGGTTTCTTGGTGGTTGCTCACTGATTGCTATCCCTTTAGTCCCAAGTCTCTAGATGTTTCTTGTCTCCCTCCTTCAGTGTAACTGCACTGAGTTGATCTCATCTGTTT
Organism: Enteromius radiatus; assembly: GCA_032357445.1. Taxonomy (NCBI): domain Eukaryota; kingdom Metazoa; phylum Chordata; class Actinopteri; order Cypriniformes; family Cyprinidae; genus Enteromius; species Enteromius radiatus. The sequence goes on from JAUCMS010000055.1 coordinate 12,297,402, forward strand.
TATTGTCTGCCAGGTCTGATTGCTTAGAAATATAATGAAGATTCAGGCACCACTAATAAGGTCATTCTCACATTCTTTCATATCAGCTTTCTCACTCAACACCCAATGAACACCAAATCTGTCTGGAAAATATTAAGAGCAGAAAGGCTGTGTCCTCTTTTTTTTTTTATTGTTTAGAGAGACAGTAACACCTCTTTCATTTCTCTGGTTTCTCTTTCTCTAAACCTTTTCCAGCACAGGAGCTCTTTCAGAAAAAGAAAGAAAGAGGAGGTTTGGCTGCATCTGATAGACGTTTGGCAGGTAAAGTGAACTCTGGCGTTCTCTTTTGTGGAACAAGGAAAATATACAGATTGACTTTCAGTTCGCCTTCGCCTGCCAGCCATTCAGAGCCTAACGCAACAATGTGACGATTGTTGGACCCGAGTCCTCATTCCCAGGTTGCTTAGTGGGGTACAGGAGAGCAGAACTTAGGAAGAGGTCCCGTTCTGCATCACCAAAGATATTTACACTTCTCAGAACTCTAGTTCCTCGCATGAATTATGGGTAAGGGGAAATCCCTCGCAATGATGCCTGGGATCACATATTATCACCACTTTTCTGCATTTGTAAAATGCCAAACCGCTGCATTGAATGCATCCTAACTCTGGAGCAAAACCTCTAACATCAATGATATAAAGTAATAAGCTTTTCAGAGAGATGAAGAACCAGATTAACCCGCCTGATCAGCAGGATTCACTAGAATTACAAGAGAATGCACTGCCTTCTTCAGTGTTTATGTAGCCTGGAATCTAGATCAATGGAATTCAGCTGGATCCGTCCTCATTTATTCGTACCCTGCAAATAGCATCAGGGTGTCAGAGAGAAATAAAACTGCCTTAGACAAACAAGGAAAAGCTCCATGAACAACCAGAGTGGTTATAAAAGAGACACATTTGTGGACATGTTGAACTGGACATCCTGATGATAAGCATACTAAACAGTGTTGTGCATGAGGATGGTGGAAAAACCAACATAATTTGATGAGGTGATGATCACAACACCTCCTTTTTGACATTTTGGCATTGGTGTCTGCGATTCAACGTTTTTGCAAACATTGGTTTTGGTGAAGTTCTCTGTTTTTGGGGTCAAATTTGAGGTTTGCTGTCACTTCTGTGCTGTTTATGCACAATCCTTCTTCGTGTTCATTCACTTTTAGTTCTTACTTGCAGTTATTCTTTGCAGATGATGTCCTGCCAAGTCCAGTCACACCGCTGTTTTTAGTAAAACACCAAACAAGACTCTTAGTAAATGCTTAGATTGTTTATGTGACAAATTGCATCTAAATCAGGACTGAAGAGAAGCCATAGAGTGTGTGTCTGATCTGTCTTAAAAAGAAGAGAGAGAAAAAAAAGCGAGTGAATATGATATCACAAGACAGAGAAGATAGAGCCCAGAGCTGGATTGTGATGAGAAGATCAGTATAGAGAATAAGAGTCTACTGTGAAAAAACAGAAAGGGCTTGTATGATGCTATTTGTGCTCTGTGGGAAAGTGAAATAATTCATTTGAGGGAATTTGTCAAAGTTGAATGATTGAGTTAATGTTGTTTAGTTGTACTGATGTAGATGTTCCTCTCTGTTTTCTGAAGCATGTTCAGTCCTCTGAGCGGTAAGCAGCAGCCGGCTGGTCCGGGTCTCACAGATCTGCAGCAGTACAGTCAGTGGCTGGCCAGCAGACACGAGGCCAGTTTGCTGCCCATGAAGGAAGACCTGGCGCTCTGGCTCTCTAGCATGCTGGGTAAGTCACGCTGTTCTTGCCTCATAGCCTTAACACTTCCTGCATCTTTTATATAAGTGATCCTCTGTTAAATTGCTACAAGAAATAAAAATAATAATAATAATAATAATAATAAAACAATGCTATATAACAGCAATGGAGATATGCAAATCATCATTTAAAGGGAACAGGAAAATTTAGTCAGTTGATGTTTTTGCTAAATTCATCTGTCACTTAGTAATATGACTACTGCTAATACCATGTAGGTTGGTAATAATACTGTACTTCTGCTGAAGCTAACTAGTGTGTGCTATAATGTTATATTTGTACGACTTTCTTTTACAGTCATATTCCACATGTATATATTATCACCAATTGCAATTATAGAGTAATAACTAGGCTTAAACCTTACCTTACCCCATATTTTACCTTAATTTATCAAGTACTTTATTGGGAAAGTACATTTTAAGCACTAGTACTATAAAATAACCATTTTATTTGTTAAACTGAAATAGTGAAATGAAAAGAAAGCAAAATAAACATTGAACACTGTACATCCAACATGATTATCATCAGATAACCTAAAGTAATTCACTAAATTAACTGATTCTATTTACATCAGAAATATTATTTATCATGAATGAAACAACTTGACAGATTAACTCAACAAAAATAATTTGAATGAAGAGAAATAGGTCCTTAAAGTACCGTAACATCTGTTTTTTTTTTTTTTTTTTGCAATTTGTCCAGATGGGATTTGAAACTGCAAAGACTCTAGATATAAAAAAATAAGCTATTAATGATGCAGTCTGTGGATTTCCATGTATGCATTTTCATAAGGTTGGCTAATGCTTGAGGTGTGCTGCAAGGCTATGTGTTGAGGTCTTCTTCATTCTGCTGGTGTATTCTGTTCATGCTGAAGAGGAAACGTTTAAATCCATGTTTTGTTATTTGCATAGGTTGCTTAGGGCACATCCAGCTGTGCTCCGTTTATTATTTGTATATTATCATTTATTCATATAACATAACTTAATTTAAGCTTAAGTTTAAACCCTCAAAATACGCAGTTCATAATGTACCATATTTAATTTTTAAATGTAAAAAAAAAAAAAAAAATGATGAATGTAATCGACTACGCATACGCAGGCATGACTGCATATGTCCATGTTTTCTTTTCCAACATTTGCCAGCATTAATCTTGTATTCTAAACACCACTCACCATTTCAACTAAGAGACAAATTATGAAGAGAGAAAAGAATGGTAGTGTGTCATGGCTCTGGCTTCGGTTCTGTGTGTGTGTGTGGATGGAGGGGGATGTCTGTGGAATTTCTGGCAGCTCTCAGGCCGTGAACAGCCAGCTGAAACCAGGGCTTTGTCTTTGGTCTGCCTGGAGCAAAAGGAAGCCAGGAGCCGCAGTGGGCCGCATAGGGGCTTCATATTTAACCACACGCCAACCACTAGTTCCCTATCCAGATTGTCCACACTCTTTAGTGGCTTACGCCTGTCTCTGTGTTGTTTTTTTAGACAAATAGCTGCTCAGATCTCTGAAACTGATCTGTGTTACAGGAACACAATTTGACCATTTGCTGGTCTTGCCAGAAGCCACTTGTGTACATAAAACATACACTGGCTTTTTGAGGCTTTCTATTCTTGTTAGTTTCACTGATTTTTGTCTTTTTACTGGAGTGTTGCGCTAAAGAAGCACAATTTATTATACTATTGTCAGATTTTATTGTTGACACATAAATAAAAAAATATATTTAGTAGTGCTGTCAAACAATGAATATACACAGAACACACACATATTATGCAAAAACAACTTTTGTATGTGATTAAATCACGATTAATCATGTACATATAAACACAAACATACACATAGAGTATATATTTTCTGAAATATACATGTATTTGCATGCCTATATTTATATTCATATAATATCATATAGATATCTTATATCTATTTAATATATAAACATGTTTTATGAAATGTGTATATTTTTATTTTATATATATATATATTAGTGCTGGGCAATGATTAATCGCGATTTATTCTGTTTATATTAAAACACACACGTACAGTATATATTTTGAAAGTATTTACATGTAAATGCATTTATATAT